>KE372584.1:302342-313093 GCA_000418225.1 Zizania latifolia | reverse complement strand
CAGTGGAAAAGGGGAGGGAGGAGAGAGAAGGGAGATGGAGTAGGTTAGGGTTTGACTGTTTGAGATTGATTTTTATAGTGGGGATAACCGGGTAAACGGGTGAACCCGTCGGGTATGAAACTGGGAACAGACCTGACCCTAATAGGGTTTTTACCCGCGGGTAAATGGGTAATCGGGTACAGTTGCCATCCCTATGTGTGGATGAGCCTGCGTCCGATGTTTTCTACGACGCCGGACGCCCTGGTACAAGTATTTTCCTATATTCTTAATTTTTTTTCATAGCAGAATAAGAGATGAATAAGTGTATCTGTTTTTTTTTAAATATATCGAAAGGGTGGAGATATTTCTTCCAACTCTAGGATTTTGAATAGAACTCTACCTATATTCTTCTCTGTGATTCTCCTCCTCCGTAAGCACCATGCACAATAATAGTAGACAGACATTTACACGAGAGAGAAAAATCATTTAGGCCTCTTTGGAACACATGTCGGTGTTTTACTAAGCAGTCTACCGATAGGGTACCTATGGTGGTGAATGAAATGTAGGGGAGCGCTGCGATCTAAACCCTATGGTCGACTCAACAATTAGAGAGCTAAGATTTAGATAAGTTCAGACCTCCCGAAGGATAATAACAATGCATCATGTGTTTTGTGTATTGTAGATTGGATTAAAAGACTCGATAGATGTGTCGATATGAATCTAGATGGCTATGCGACTGTCTATGGATACGTGTCCTCTAGGGAATGCCCTCGCCTCCTTATAAAATGTGAAGAGCGAGGTTATAAGCAGGAGATTATATTCCTAATTGGTTTCTATTTTAATTTTAGGGGATACAATTGGATAATTTTCTATATTTAAGCTATTTCCTAATTATAAAGATATATATCCTTATCTTCGGGATATTTTCTATTTATAAGGATTCATTTCCTAATATAGCTTATCCATGTCAAACTGTACCAGACTAGGCCGATATCTGGCCCAATAAAAGTCTATTAAGAGGTACCGAGGGTCATATCCCCAACAACACATGATTATTAGAACATAGGAATTGAAAAAATAGAAATTAATTGTTCCATATTATAGACCACTACAGGATTTCAAAACTAAGTAATATTAGAGATGATATTTTTAGATGGGTTATAAGAATTGAAACATAGAAATTTTGAAAGAAATCACACGTGAAAGAGAGAGAAAGAGGAGTGCGCATGTGACTTCTCAAAACAAAAGAAAAATATGAGGTATAAGTTCATGTTTATTTTTCTTTTGGAATAGGGCTTTAAGAATCCAAAGTATTTTCATAAAGCAAATCCTTTGCTCCAAGGGGTGCTTTCTATTGGAAAATTTTCTTTGAATTTCCTTGGATCCAATGAAACTCGTATATAGGAAAGAAAGAATGTAATCCCTCAAATGTGTGTGTATCCAGTGTAAAAGAGAACCAATTTCTAGGTGTGGCCGGGTGGGGGGCACGACCGTACTCTGTATCAGTGCATGAATGGCGGACAGACGCACGCACCGTTGCATATATAGCACCTAGCTAGGGATAAGTTAGAAACATCAAACGTGTGCATGCACTTGCCACCGATCCCATGCATGCACACAGAGCACACAAGGTTGCTGTACCTGTCTCGATATGATCGTCAAATGCGCATTGCGTCCACCGGGTTTAAACACAGAACAACCAGCTGTTCTCTCATCTGGGACCTACTACTATCATGGATCTCATCTACCAATGAAGAGAGTACTACCAATAGATAAGCATATAAGCTGGTCGAGAGATCGGAGAACGGGGGCTCGCTTGCACAGTTAATCATGTGACGTACGCCAGCTGCCGAAATGCACCGTGATGAAGGTGCATATATGCTGAGTTGGTGGTTCCTCGCAGGAATCGTGAGTATTAACGGGTTTCTGTTAGAACTCCCATGTCTACTGCATTACCGCTCTGCGTCTACAGCACCATGCATGCACATCGCGCTTGCTACGCTAGCCATGCATGTACTTGCGCTACTTGCGTTGCTTCTGTTAGCACCTTGCTTTGTATAAAGAACTAATCAATCTAATGAACGTTGATTGCGTTGAATCCACTCTCCTTCATGGTATCAGACTGCATGCACTGATCATCTCCTGTGCTTGCCCATTCTCCGCTGCTCTCCATGGAAACTGATCCATTGTTTCCTTTCTCCTCCACCCCACACGACGCCGCCTCTTCTGTCTCCCTCTCCAGGACGGCTACCGGTGATGCCAACTTTCCGGTGCCACCCTCTCACACACCACCTCTCTCGGCCTCCTCTCTACAAACTATGAATATCAAATCACATATCCTGACGATGCTGGACATCGCCAACCCCAACTACCCCGAATGGCGTTGCTTCTTCGATTCGGTCATCGACAAGTTCGGTCTTCACCACCACATTGCTGCTCCTCTGATTGACGCCCAGCGACTTGATCCCGAGTGGATCATGGTCGACAGTTGCCTCATCAACTGGTTGTACAACACCGTTTCTCATGACATACTCTAGTTCATCCAAGCACCAGGCGCCACGGCTTACTCCATCTGGGCGTCCCTCTTCGACCTGTTTCGGGATCACCGGCTTCACCGCGCCGTATATCTTGAAGCCGAGTACCGCAGCCTCTACCAAGGGAACTCTCCATCACTGATTACTGCGCCAAGTTGAAGCACCTATCCGATGCCCTCCGTGACATCGGCCAGCCCATTCCCGAAACATCCCAGGTGCTGAATCTGCTCTGAGGCCTCAATGAAAAATTTTGGCATACTATTTCCACCATCACATCGAAGCAACCGCCGCATACAATCTTGTCTGCTCGCTCTTATCTCTTGTTGGAGGAGTTGTATGATTCCCAGCACAACAAGTTGCGTGCTCATCATGCCCTGGTGGCCCAAGGCAACCCACGTCCACCCACTTCATCGGCTGGCGGCTCCGAGTCTGCTCCGGGCGGCGGATCCAGCATCAACACTCCTGGCGGCAACACAACAGGCTACAACAACTCCTCTGGTGGCTCCAGATCGAATCGCAGACATGGACGAGGCAGCGGCAACCAGCCACAAGGGCCTCACGACGGTCCTGCACCAGCTCCTCGCCCTGCCTCGCCATGGACTGTTGGCTTCAACCCGTGGACTGGCATGGTTCAGGCATGGCCTATGCCGTTCCGTGCTCCAGCAGCCGGCATTCTTGGTCCTCGTCCAGGTACCAATCCTCAGCAGGCTTTCGTCGCCGGTGCCCCGACGCATTAGCCATTCATCGCACCTGCACCGCCCATTCAAGCAAGCCCGGACTCCACCGCCCTGCTCGCTGCTCTTGCCAATGCTGGGATCCCTCCTGTCGGTCACAACATGTCTGACTAGTTTCTCGACACGAGTGCCTCGTCTCACATGTCTTCTGAGAAACCAAGTTGAGATGTGCCTTGGTTAGATGTATGATGAGTGATTAACATTTATGATGTGAGAAACCAAGTTGAGATATGCTTTGGTTAAATGAATGATGAGTGATTAACATTTATAAGGAGTTAGTTTTGGGTTTAAGCTACTCATCTGTTCTGGTTTGAAGTTTATGATAATGCATTGGTGATAAAAGTTCATGTGCACCGGAAGGTCTGGTGTTGAGAGAAACATGTTTTCTTATCTTATGGTATGTAGGACTTGGATGCTACTCGGCGGTCGACGGCAGGTGATCAGGACCAAATGGGGAGCTTGGTGTCGGACGATCAAGGAGGCTGGGTAAAGTCGAGGATGATCCTAGTGGTACACATGAAGATTAAGCAAGTCATGGGATGAAGGTTGATGAAGACGGTGTATTGACAAAGTCGAGCGAAGGGGATGTCGGTGCAAGTGACAACGCAGCTCGAGGGATCGGGAGCGGGAGAGACTTGCCGGCAGTCAAGATCGAAAGATGGAGGACACGTGTCGACATCGGAACGCTTGCTTGAGGTAAAGCAAGAAGAGTATAAGGGTTTCATGATTTGACCGCAAAACCGTGGGAGACCAAGAGATGGAGAAGATCAGCAAGGGCGTACAAGTTGAGTTGGAGGCCCAACCCACATCGATTTCGAGTCCATCTCGGCCTCTAGGAGTAGCAAGCACTAAAATCATCGCCTGGGTCACATACGGACTCTATTTTCGACGTTCTGCATATGAATGGAAAGATAATTTTATAATCTTTCAAATGTCATAGGTTTTATGTCAAAATTCCTTCTAGATCAATGGGAATCATCAAAACAAGTGGACGTTCAGGATCTGCCAAGAATCTTGTGAGACAAGCTTGGTAGAAAACTTGCAAGATAAGCTACCCAAGAAGCTTGTAGGATAAGGAAACCTGTAAGCCAAGCCTCCTAGCCTATAAATAGAGGGGAATGGCTAGTGGTTGAGGTATCCCTTGAAGCTATCAAGCTTGTGAGAATCTTTTGATAGAGTTATAAGAGGATATGTTTAGTCTTGTAATAGGTTAGAGCTTTTTGTGAGAAAATCTTGTAATAGGGCTGATCTTTGTGAGTAATGAAGAAGATTTTCTTGCATTTATGAGTATTCTCCTCCTAACATCTCTCTTTTGAATCCGTTGTTTGATTCTTGTTTTGGAGGCTAGTTTATATTTTAGTTATTGATTTTCGTTTTTGGTTTGAGCTAAAATTTTCTACACCTTTGTAAGTCATCCTTCTTGTTGCTAGAGACTTAAAAACTCATATACACATACATATGTGATGTGATTCAAGTTTTCATGCCTCTAGATCATCAACTTGAAGTATACTTTGTCGGAGACAATTTTCTCTTATGTTTCTTTTCTAGTGCTTGTTCTCATGACTATGACTAGTGTTTTTGTGCTCAATAGAATATAAGGTTCATCTCACATACACTAGACTCACATTTTATTATTATCCTCTTTTAAGTTCTCTCTGTGTTTCCGCTAGCTTTCTTTAGAGGAGCGTTGGGTGAAAGGAATAGACTATCTTTTCAAAAAAATTTGTTGAGGCTCCTATTCACCCTCCTCTAGTCGCCTGTTTCGGTCCTACAATTGGTATCAGAGCAGATTAAATCACTAGTTGACCTTAATCGGCTTTGTGATCCGTAGGCGACATGGAGAGACATGGAAAAATTCCTCTCTTTGATGGGCGTGATTTTTTGTACTGGAAGGTGCGCATGGAGGCCTATCTACAGAGCCAAGGAAGTGTGATTTGGGAAATAGTTGACTCTAACTATAAGATTCCCCCTATTCGTACCACTCAGCCTCAGATTGAATAGTATGATAACAATAACAAAATGAGAAATATTCTGTTCACAAGTCTGAATCGTTATAAGTTTGACAGGGTTCAACACCTTTGTACCACCTAGGAAATCTAGAGTACTCTGAGTGTCTACCATGAAGGCACCAATCAGATTAAGGCCAGACGCCAAAGCACATATAATCAAGAGTATCAAATGTTTGTGCAAGGCCTCGGAGAATCTCTTAATGCTATGCTTGCTCGTTTTGATGGGATTGTTAGCAATCTTCGATCTACAGGAGTTCTTGCCTATTCTGACCATGAGAGAGCGATCAAGCTTCTCTATGCTCTTGATCATAGCATATGGGAAGTGAAGATCTCAAGCATCGAAGAGTCACCAAGTTACGACAAGTTAACTTGTGATGAACTCTTCAGCAAGCTTAAGTCCACCGAGATTGCTAAGGCATCTCAACTAGGCCTAGGAAATCCTCTGCCTCAGAACATGGCACTGGTTTTGGGTTCTAGTGGTGGCAATCAGGCTGGAATTAGTCCTTCTTGTCCTAATGTCTCTTTGGATGGTTTTGCCTTATCTTCTTTGGTCTCCATCACCAAGGAGCAAGTGGATACTTTGGATGATGAGGATCTTGCTCTCATCGTGAAAAAGTTCACTCGCTTCTACAATAATCGTCGAGATCAGAGAAGAGGTGGTTCTCATGCATGTTTTGAGTGTGGTGACACCACCCACTTCAAGGCAGCTTGCCCAAAACTCAGGAGGAAGGAAGATTGCGACCATGACCATAACAAGCATAAAAAGAAAGACAAGAAACTATTTTTCAAGAAGAACCACAACAAGATGGCCAAGAAGACGGCCAAGGCGGCTTCCAGGGCATTTGTGGCAGCTCTCAGTGATATTGGCACATCATCTAGTGAGGAGGATAGTTCGGAGGAGGATGAACCGCAAGCAAAAGACAAGAAGAAGGTCAAGGACTTGACAAGTCTCTGTTTCATGGCAGACGACAACAATGATAGCGAGACCGAGCTTGATCCCTCTGAGGTAACTCCTTCTTACGACCAACTTTCTATTCAAGTCGATACCTTGAATAATGCTTTTGTGAGCCAGGATATGTTACTTAAGAAAGCGGTGCGTAAGCTAAAAAAACTTAGGCCTAAGAATGAGTCTGTCTCCACTGAACTTGTTTTGCTTAAGTCTAAGTTAGAGGAGGATGAGTACGAGAGTTGCATTTTAGTTATGAGTGAGCTTGATGAGCTTCGTAAAGTGCATACTCAAGTCATCGATCGGCTTGAGAGTGTTGAGAAGAAGCTCACTGAGGAGGAGTCTAGATCTATTCTTTTGGGTGCTTGCTTGAACTGCTCTTTGCTTGCAAAGAATGTTAAACTAAAAGACAAGCACTTTCAAGAGCTAGAATCTAAATTGGAGAGTGCTGAGAGTTCAAAAGATGTGCAGCCAGAGTGTTCCACCTGCATAATCTTTCAGGACAAGCTCAGCTGGGTTAGAGGGCAAGTTTAGAAGCTCATGACTGAGAATAAGTATCTCCTTTCTTTTTTGGAGAAGTACTTAGAAGGCAAGGGCAAAATGAATTTACTCTTGGCTAAGACCAAGATGTGTGCTGATAAGGCGAGCTTAGCCTTGGGGTTGGGTTTTGAGAGAGTTGTATACAATGAGAAGGGTAAGACAATCTTTACCACACCTACTACACTTGAGGCGGAGAAATCCAAGATTGATACACTACCTCAATTCACAAAGAAACCAACTCAACCCACCAAAAAGAAGATAACACCACAACCTAAGAAAACAGCATAGCCAAATTTGAGAGAGCATGTGAGAGATTTCCGAGTGACCGGTAGTCAAGCTCCCAAGAGGCTTTACCATTGCACCTATTGTCAGAGAGAAGGTCACTTGGTTGGGTTTTGCTTTCGTCGTAGGAGGGATGAGCGACGTGAATGGGAGAGGAGTACCCATGATATGTACCACCCATCTGTTGGTATGCATGAGCCTTTTTCTCGCCTCCACTCACGAGTCTTTGATGCTCTTCAATTTTCTTCTAGAGGCATTGCCCGATGTGGATCTTACCATGACTCGTATGATTTTGGATCACGTGTAAGAGGTTTTGATTCTCGGCACTTTGGCGGACCACATTTTCCTCATCATTGTTCTCGTCCCTAGTGTTCTAATATTTATGTGCATACAACTTCTTTTACCTCTGCTCCTGGAGTGTCTCGGTGCTAGATTCCTAGGAAGTTTCTTACTTACCCCAGCACTGAGCACTCGAGCATATCTCATTTGATGTAGGTGGCAGGCGGAGGCCTGGAGAACAAGTGGATCATTTACTCTGGTTGTTCGTGCCATATGATCGGAGATTCATCATGGTTCTCCAGCCTCACCCCGACGAAGCGTCATGAATACATCACTTTCGGAGATGATCAAAAAGGAAAAGTGAAAGCCAAAAGAACGATAAAGATAAATGAGAGCTTTATTCTCAAAGATGTAGCTTTGGTGGAACATTTAGGATATAATCTTCTTTCTGTATCTCAGTTGCTTGATGAGGGTTTGGAAGTGCGTTTCAAACATGATACTTCTTCGGGTTCTTGATCTTTCCGGTGCTTTGATTTGTAAGATTTTCAGAGTTGGGAGAGTTTTTGGAGCTAATTTACCTGAGTCTCATGGTTCTTCTCGCTGTTTGATTGCTCAACCTTCTTCAGAGCTTTGGATGTGGCATAGGAGACTAAGGCATATGAGCTTTGATTTGCTCACTCGTTTGAGTGCCCTAGGCCTGATCCGAGGATTGCCCAAGCTCAAGTTTGAGAAGAACCTTGTGTGTGCTCCTTATTGGCATGGCAAGATGGTTGCAGTCCCTCATCCACCTGTCAATCTGGTGATGACTGAACGACCAGGAGAACTTCTCCATATGGACACTGTTGGTCCTTCTCGAGTTCGTTCGGCCGAAGGGAAGTGGTATGTTCTTGTCATTGTTGATGATTTCTCTCGCTACTCCTGGGTTTAAAGTGTTCTCACACTTTTAAAACTTAGCCTTAAGATTGTTCAAAGAACTCCCTGGTGCATTAAAATCAATTCGCAGTGATAATGGCACCGAGTTTAAAAACTATCTCTTTAATGCTTTTTGTTTTAAGCATGGCATTGAGCACCAATTTTCTGCCCCACGCGTTTCTCAACAGAATGGCGTGGTTGACAGGAAGAATCGCACTTTGGTAGAGATGGCTAGGACAATGCTCGATGAGCATAGGACTCCTAGAAAGTTTTGGGCTGAGGCCATTAACACGGCGTGCTACATCTCTGACCGGATCTTCTTGCGCTCAATTTTGAATCTAACTTATGAGCTGCGTTTTGGGAGGAAGCCCAAGGTTTCACACTTGAGAGTGTTTGGTAGTCGGTGCTTCATTCTAATGCGTGGTAATCTTGACAAGTTTGAGTCACGTTCTTCGGATGGTATTTTCTTGGGGTATTCTCCTCATGATCACTTTTATAGGGTTTTTAATCTTGATACTAACACTATCATAGAGTCATGTGATGTGACCTTTGATGAGACAACCCTATGTGCTAGTTTCTCTTTTCATTATGCAGATGACCAGGAGATCGGTGAAAGCATCTTCCTAGATGAAGATCCTTCAGCTCCTAAAGAGGACGAGGATGATCCACTGCTTCACACTATTACGCTCGCTCCTGAGCTGGTTCCTGCATCTTCTACTTCAGCAGAGGGTCCTGGAGCTTTTACATCTACTTCGGCCGCTCTCGAGCATGCACCAGCTGTGTTTGAGAAGGAGGTTCTATCACGATGAGAGGCCCCTCAACACATTCAGCGGCATCACCCTCCACACTTGATGATTGGGGAACTTGATGAGAGGGTAACAAGATCTAAGACTGCTTCTCATGCTCATTTTACTGATTCTACATTCGTTGCTTCCTTTGAACCTCATGATGTTAGTCATGCTTTATCTGATTCAAGTTGGATCAATATCATGCATGAAGAGCTTAAAAACTTTGAGAGAAATCAAGTTTGGGTCCTTGTAGAACAACCTCCCAATGTTCATACCATAGGCACTAAGTGGGTTTTCAAGAACAAACAGGGGGAGGATGGATCAGTTGTGAGAAACAAGGCTAGACTTGTGGCTTAGGGTTTTATTCAGGTTGAGGGGATAGACTTTGGAGAGACTTTTGCACCTGTAGCTCGGCTAAAAGCCATTAGGATCCTCCTAGCTTTTGCGGCATCCCAAGAGTTCAAGCTATACCAAATAGATATCAAAAGTGCTTTTCTAAATGGTTTCATACAATAAGAGGTCTATATCAAGCAACCCCCTAGCTTTCAGCATCCCAAATACCGAGGCATGCCAGCACACGTGGCTGGGCATGGGTTGCGAGGTGTGAAAGTTGCCTAGAGGGGGGGTGAATAGGCAATCTAAAAATTTCTTGCGGAAAATGATCAGTTCGAAAAATTCCAGGACCGAAAGTTCTGGGTGTAACCGGAAGTTCCGGGTCGCCGGAGGTTTTCGGAACTTCTAGGGATCAGAACTTCCAACTGTAACCAGAAGTTTCGGACAGACCAGAAACCGAACATATATTAAATTTAATCTAGCTAACAAAGTAAATGAATACGAGTATGAGCAATATTGTTAGCTATAGCTTTTACACAGGAATATGTTCTACAACTTAACTAGCAAGTAGATTGAGTAATATAAAGATATGAGCTAGCAAAACACGAAGAACACAATGAACACGAGTGAATATTTCCCGGAGTTCGGATCCACCGATCCTACGTCTTCGTTGAGGGGCCTCAAAAGACCGGGTCTCTTTCAACCCTTTTCCTCACCAAGCCTTAGCCGAAGTTAAGCTTGGATTTCCACTAGTTACCTTGTCGAAGCCAAGGTAGAGCTTGTACAAACTTCTCCGGGCACACCATAATCTCTTTGGGTGTTCACGGATTTGACGCCTAGCCGTCTAGGAGATAGCACCTCCAAGAGTAACAAATCCGTTGAAAGACTTGTAGGCTCAAATCTTTGTGCTCAAGATTTATCAAGAAAATCAACAAACTCAACCACCCAAAATCTTCTCAAAAGATGGAGCAAGAAGTTTGCTAGAAGATTTGTTTTACACTCTCAAACCAAATCTCAAAGATTTGCTCTAGATCTAGCTTTGAAAGAGAGAGCGAGTTTAGGGTTTTAGCTTTAGGGTTCTTGGAGTTCTTCAGGTGAGAGAGAGCTATGTGAAATGGGATGAGGGGGTATTTATACCCCGTACACAGAAAATAGCTGTTTGAAGATATTTTGCGACTGTTCATCCGGAAGTTCCGGTACTAGCCGAAAGTTCCGGAATGAAAAATAAATTCAAACAGAACAGCAATTTCAGAAGTTTCGGGCTTCATCCGGAAGTTCTGGGCTAAATATAAACTCAATACAGAAGGTTCATTTCGGAAGTTCCGGGGTTAACTGAAAGTTCCGGGCCAAATAAAAATCCGATACAGAAGGTTCATTTCGGAAGTTCTGGGCTTAACTGGAAGTTCCGGGCCAAA
>KE372584.1:274583-296463 GCA_000418225.1 Zizania latifolia | reverse complement strand
GTGGTTCTGAATTTTGGGATATGGGTAATAAGAGTCAGAGCTCAGCTAAGCAGGTCTTATTCAGCAACAGCACCATAAACTATTCCATCTCTATGTGATACGTGTTCCCTTCCTTCTGAATTCATTGGTTCATGGTTGTCATACTCTTCTGGGAAGATGGTGCATTGCCATCGGCATTTTCACTTGCTTGCAGTTTAGAAATGGCAGCAGCTGCGAGTCTGAACTTTGCTGCTTCAGAATTGCAATGCTATCGTCGTGATGCATCAGCTAGCCACTATCATAAATGTACTTACTTTTTTTCCTTTTTAATATATAATGCCCTAGTGGCTGGCTGGGCATCCATCCATCCAGCATCCAATTGATACAAGCCCCTTTAATTAACTAAGACCCCATTGGAGGCAGCAGCACACAGTGCATCGCTCATGAGATCATTTGGGGTCCTAAATTAGGCGAAAAAGGGGAGATTCTTTGCTGCCTCAACTTGTCCTGCGGCATGTGCAAGTCTTTAAAAAAACCATCGATATGCGTTAGGTATCAGCTAATCTCCCTCCCCAAGCAACGAGACGGTTCCTGCCTGCCTCTCTCTGGCTTCGTGAGGCCAAAGAATCAGGTCAAGTCCAACTAGTTTAATGGTTTCATCACCAGACTTCCATTTTGGCCAAGATTTGTGAACTGGTCCTGCAGAATATAATACCCCAAGTTCCAATCAACGGAGTTATTAACACACCGAGTTGCTAGATCGATGACAGTGCTTGGTCCTTAGAAAAAACTGGATGACACATCATTTTGGGCCACTTGTAGCACCTATGTGTTCCTGACACTTTGAAGAAGCTGCACAGAAATTTCTCCAAGTCGCCCCCGTCGGTGCGCGGGAGCACGTGAACAGGGATACGGCGAGAGAAGATAATCTTTGTATTGTTCTTGGTCTCAGCTTACATGGGTTTTTATATGGTGTAAGGGCCTCAATTATAGAGCTCTTCTCTTCATGTTAAGCTAAAAAGGGTGCCCTGGTCTAGTAGGCTTCTGAATTAAGCCACTTCTTGGTCCTCACCACCCTGAATTTATTTCTCTGATTCTCTCTCTCTCACTCTCCCTCTCCCTCTCTGTGAAGACAATGTCTCCTGTGTCGAGTCCGCATCAATCACACCATCTAGGCCATGGTTCAAGGTAGCTAATTGGCACTATTGGTCTTTCAGTTCTTGATGTTTATAAGAGAGGGGTGATGATAGTGCAGGGGGTTCAGGAATTGGAGTAGTAGCCAGCACCTGATATGTTTCTGAAAAAAAACTTGCAGGAAAGAGAAGCGCATGAGGAAGATGGATACCTTTGCGCCGCATAACGACGGCCACCAGTGGAGGAAGTACGGCGAGAAGAAGATAAACAACTGCAGTTTTCCCAGGTTCGGATGAAAGATGATATCTTTGGTCTTTCTCCTCATTTTGGTTGTCTGCATCTGTATATCTTGTAGAAAGAGTGGACATATCTTCATTCTTGTCAAGCGTCTTCACCTGCAGATAATAAGAAATCTATCTGTTACAAACCATTCTGTGATGATCCTTCGATACTCATTCTAGCCACCCAAATCGATCACATAGAGATATCCTAACAAATAGGTTGCAGAAAAAAACTGGTATTTTCATGTTCATTTCACTCAAACTGTTGTTGTCTTGCCTGTCTGATTGCAGGTACTACTACAGATGCACCTATAAAGACAACATGAATTGCCCAGCAACGAAGCAGATTCAGCAGAAAGATTATAGTGATCCACCATTGTACTCAGTCACCTACTACAATGAGCATACATGTAATAGCGCATTTCTTCCTCTTAGCCCCTCGGAGTTCCAGCTGCAGACCCCATCTGGGAAGGCAGTCTCCATCTGCTTTGAATCATCAGGGGCTCAAGAACCTATTAGCAATGTCAGCTCAACTTCAAGCGCAGCGCGACGCAGCACACCTTCAGAAATCAAGAATCATCCTCTTCCACGGCATCCAGAAGCCTACTCTTGGGGCGTTGGTGTTGTAGAACAAAAGCCAGCCTGCACTGAGCTCCAATATTGCAGCACCGAATGCCAGGATGCATTTTCAGCTGGTACAGTCCCTGAAGAGATGGTGGATGCAGGCCGATTTGGTTCTATCAAATTTTTCCATTTTTTGTAAATGAATTAATGGAAGACAGTTTATTTTATTTCAAAGAGCTAATATGATACGAATTTTTTTTCCTCTACACCCTCAAAGAGTATGAGAGGTTTCCCTTGCATGTCACCAAGATTTTATTGGTTCAATTGAAATACCACTGCTAATTTACATTCCAGAGTCCATTTCGGTTAATTCTGCCATTACTTCAGTTGAGACAGATATCATGTATGTACCTTCGGAAGCAATGACTGACATGTCCTCTAGGATAATAACACAGAAGATGAAAAAGCAAGAAAAATTGAACAGATCCATCAAATCATCATATAGAAATATGCAGCATGGCCACAAATAAGCTTGCAGAAATCTTTGTAATGTGAAACAAAGAACATACAAATGCCATGATCAGCAATACAATTTAACTAACTTCCTAGAAACCATATTTAGAGTATTGGGATTTTTCTTTACAGGAATATCTTTAGCCTTTAACTGTAGGATCCAATTCAATGCAGGAGAATGCATAAGATCATTTATGCTCCATTGATCCATTCATTAACACACATCACGAAGTAAAAAAATACTATAGCTCCCTTCAACAATACAGAAAACTATAAATGCTCCAAAATTCAGGAGACAAGGCAACCATGAAGTTGAACAAACATCAATGCATCTGTGTTTGGAGAGGTAAACATACACATGACTTGCGTTCTCTTCTTTCTTTGGGAGGCTTCCAAGCATTTCAGAGCAGAAGAAAGCTTGTCCAAACGGCTTTGATCATAATGACAGACCAAAAGAGAGACAAGGTATCAAATGAGACACAAAGCTTGCAGTGTAAACTATCTTCATTCATGCTCCGGAACGGAGGTCATCTTCATTTGCAATGAACAAAATCAGACGGAATTTTCCTAATGTCGTTTACAAACTTGATGACAAGATGTTCTTAAGAACTCTCAGTACACATAGTGAAACACGCACCACTACATCAGGATTGTGTAGCTGCAGATAAGCAAACCATGTCGGCGCACTCGGATTCATCCTTGACTTCTACATCGCTGAAAAAGAATGTTCTTGCTAAGCTCTGCACGAGCTGATCATGGATCGCCTCATCGGGAGGGAGCTCCACTGCCGCCTCTCGCCGCAGAGAGGTGACCTCCTTGTCGGCGATGCCGCAGGGCACAATGTGCTTGAAGTACCCCAAATCAGGATCAATGTTGAAGGCCAGCCCATGGCACGTGAACCCGGACGAGATCCTGACCCCGATGGCCCCAATCTTCCTGTCCCCGACCCACACGCCGGTCTCCCCGGCGGCCCCCGGCCGTGCCTTGACGCCGTAAAGCGCCGCCACCTCAATCATGGCGGACTCGAGCCCCTCGACGTACCTCCGCGCGCCGAGCCCGATGGTCCGGAGCGAGAGTATAGGGTAGAGCACGGCCTGCCGCGGCCCGTGGAAGGTGACGTCGCCGCCCCGCTCCGTGCGGTGGATTTCGGCGCCGAGGCCCCTGAGCTCGACCTCCGGAAGTAGTAGGTTGTGGTCGGTGCGCCGCTTGCCGAGGGTGTAGGTCGGCGGGTGCTGCAGCGACAGTACGAGGTCGGAGACCCGGCCGGCCCTCCGGTCGGCGACGAGCCTCTCCTGGAGCCTAAGGGCGTCGCCGTACCTGACCAACCCGAGCTTCCACGCCTCGAGCACCCTCCTCGCGCCACCGCTCATCTCCGCCGGACCGCCACCGAGACGAAGAGACGAGACGGCGGCCTCCTCCGGCTAGGTGATAGCCTGACAGGTGGCACAACTTGAGACTGGACAGGATGAAGCAACCTAGCGAACTATAAATGGGCCACCAGTCTCGGCCCACGGCCCCCTACGCGCCGCCAGTCCTCCCCACCTCCCCTCGCCGCCGGCGCCGCTGCCGGGAGTTACGCCCCTTCCGTGCCGCTGGTCCTCCCCACATCCTCCCGCCGCCGCTCGCCGCATCCCACACGCCGGAAGTTGCCTCCTTGCAGCCTCTTTCGGTTTCGCATTAGGCCAAGCGATGGCGGCGGAGGCGGAGGCGTTTATGGAGCTCGCGCTCGAGCAGGTATTGGTTGAAATCTGCTTGCTTTTCTGATTAGACCACGTATTACGCTGGTATTTCCAGCGCTGAATTCCGGTTCGCTTTTTGCAGGCCAAGTTTGCGATGGACATCCTCGAGGTCCCTGTAGGGTAAGCTCTGGCTTCACTTCATCGAGAGTTCATTCTTGCTGTGCTGGTTAGTGTCATTTGCTCTTGTGCTCTCTCTATATATGCCGTGATGTTATAGACGGATATGACAAAAGAGCAAATATCTCGACAAGAGAGCAATCTTACTGTGCTAACTGCTGGGACTATTATCCTTGTTTGTTGCCTATCTTGGTAGATGTGTGATTGTGGAGGATGGAAAGGTGATTTCATCCGGTTGCAACAAGACCAATGCCACTCGGAATGTATGCATGCTCTTACATCTTTGCTTGCAAGTATTTCTGCACTTTGATAAAAAGATGTAATTTGCATGTTTTTTACCAATCGTAAGGCTACAAGGCATGCTGAGATGGAAGCAATCGATGTCCTGCTTCGGGAGTGGCAGGGCATGGGACTCGATCAGACACAAGTCGCGGAGAAGTTTGCAAGATGCGACCTTTATGTCACGTGTGAGCCCTGCATAATGTGCGCAATGGCTTTGTCCATACTTGGTATGAACTCTGAAATGTTTATGTATCTTGTCTTGTTAAAGTGTGCTATAATATACGGATTTCTGATTTTGACACGTTATTTTCGTTTGATAGGAATAAGGGAAGTGTACTTTGGTTGCGCTAACGATAAATTCGGGGGATGTGGATCAATCATGTCCCTGCACCAGAGTTCGTCGTCTGCTGCACTATCAGGGTGAGGGAGCAATGCCACAAGCAGCAGCTCATCCATAAGTTATTTACTTATGACATGTCAATTTTTGGTACTTCATTGCTTGCCCATTTTCCTAGCATTCCAATACAGTATCAATATTTTGTCATAATAGCACATGCTTAATATTTTACTTACTTGCATGTAATACATAGTTATCGATTTATTTACATCATGAATCTTGAAGTCTGTTAGTTGTTTATGGCACTAGCAAATTGCACAGTTTACCAGTTATGTGCTTCTTTTGCTAGGAACGAAATTCTCAGACCAAAAGGTTACAAATGTACCGGTGGGATCATGGCAGAAGAGGCAGTAGCTCTCTTTAGGAGCTTCTATGAACAAGGGAACCCAAATGGTTTGTTCTTTACAAGGATATGTTATTCCCCAGTGTCTAGGTTTATTACTTCTACATAGAATTCTCCTGCAGCTTCTCTGTTAGAATAATGTTCACTCTTATTGCTTGTGTTGATTTTGCATAGTTGAGAAATTAAGATTTTCACCGTACCGATGCAATCAGTATGTTCTCATTTTAAAGTCGCCCCATTATTGACGCATTTCAGCAACAAGTTCAAGATCTGAGAACCATTTACTGATGTCATGCAATCTAAGTTTCTGCATTGTCATGATTTAAAATTTCTCCCTTGCACACATTTCAGCTCCGAAGCCTCACAGACCAGTCCGAATAGCTCAACAGTAACTGGTGTATTTAGTTGCTCTGCAAGCATGATGACGAAGACCTCAGGAAGGCAGCTCTAGGAACTGGATGATGATCCAATACAAGGTCCGTCACATGATTTAGAGTTAAGCATTGCTGTTAATGAACGGCATATTATGTATTCTGAAAGGCGTATTAGGGTGCAGTTTGTACTAACTACCAAGCATCGTAGTGTTGTGTATTTTGAAATGCAACACGCATGACCTATGCTTGCAAGTTGCTGTCATTTGTTCTTGGCGCTCTGTACTTCTCTTCACTTGCATTATTACTAAAACTAATATAAGTTCAATTTATATCATACTTGGCGCTCTGTACTTCTCTTCACTTGCATTAATACTAAAACTAATATAAGTTCAATTTATATCATACATAATATATATATCAGAATTACTAAAACTAATATAAGTTCAATTCATATCATACATAAATGTATCAGAATTACAAAAACTAATATAAGTTCAATTCATATCATGCATGATATGTATCAGAATTACTAAAACTAATATATGTTCAATTCATACTAATACATAATATGTATTGGTAGATGCAACTATTTGCAACGAGCAATAGCAACGATTTCATCTTATCATTAGCCATCCAGATTTAACCGTAACCATATCAGTTATCGCTAGCCGTTGACTGAACTTTGGGGTTAAGTTAAGGGTTAATTTTTTTCATGCCATCGTTATTTCTCAATTCAGTAGAAACACCGTTACTATTCCTGTATTTCTCCGTATGTTATTACTATTCTCAATTTCTCTTCCGCATGTCATTTTCTATCCCGTGGCGGCTATAGGCCCACCTGTAGGCACCAAACATTTCGTATTACCTACACTGCCCCTCACCCTGCACTATTCATCTTCCTTAGCCTGTTATCGCCGTAGCTCCCACGTCGACGCCAGCGCCGCATCTCCCGCGAGCTCCTTGTCCGACTTCTCCTGTGTCCTTGCCGCCTTCGCCGTAGCCGCGACCTTCCCCTCCTCCTCATCCTCCTCCCCACTGGAGATGGCCACAAGGCGGAGGCCCTCGGAGATGTTCTCCAGATCGGTGGTCACACCTCCCCCCGCGCTGATCCCCCGCCTCCACGTTGCCATGGCGTCGGCGACGGCGAACGTGATGCTGGCCATCCACGAGAAGAAGACGACCTCCACCAACCTCTACTACCCGCTGCGCCTTTACATCGCCTCCGCCTACTCCGAGCACGAGGCGTCTGCGACAGATGATGACCTCACAGCGGTCCACGACCTGCGTGCGGCGGTCAAGCACGTGGTGACATGGGAAACGTTCATGAGGCAGTTAGCGAAGGCCGGCGTGTTCACCACCGCCCGCGTCGAAGCCGAAGCCGCCGACTCCACCGCCCATGCCAATGTCACCGCCGCCAGCGTCGAAGCCTAAGCCGCTGACTCTGTCGCCCATGCCGCCACCACTGTCATCGCCGTCGCCCACGCCGCCGCCGCTCGACCATCAGTCATCCATGATGCCCATTGCTGCCGTCCCGGCGGGAAGCGCGGGGAGGAGCAGGCAGCTGCAGCGTGTGCAGGGGCATGGACAGGGGCAGTGTGAGCAATACAGAATGTTTGGTGCCTGTAGGTAGGCTCGTAGCCGCCGAGGACGTAGAAAATGGCATGCGGGAGAGAAATTAAGAATAGTAATGGCATGAGGAGAAATATAGGGATAATAATGGTGTTTCTGCCGAATTAAAAAATAATGGTAGCACGGAAAAAATTAACCTTAAGTTAAGCTGAATCCCGAATGTGACTTGACCAAAATATGTAGGGCACCACCAAAAACTGCAAGGGCATAACAGTAATTTTAGGTGGAAAACGAGGGGCTCGGCCTCTCGTGGTCATTATCCGCCGAACCCTTGCGGCGGCGACGTCGGGGACGGACCACTTGGTGCTCAACTCGAGGGAGCTCGATCGATCGATCCCTCACCATGGCGTCGGAGAAGGAGGCGGCGCTCGCCGCCGTTCCCAGTGACAGCCCCACCATGTGAGCACATCTCCTCTTCTTTCCTCCCGCGGCAAAGCCCGCGCTGATTTGTAGGCAGGGTAGTCCTTTTCGGTGTTCGCTTCTTGATCTTGTGGGTTGCGGCATCAGTATCTTAAGGAAGGCCCTGGATGCGTTGAGAGATCGTAGATTTGACTAGTTCCGCATGTTTGCCTATGAACTGTATCTCTCTAAACATGAGCAAATGCGTACTGTAATTCGTGTAGATGGGAATTGCAGGATTGGTGTGAACTAATGGTGTATCCAAGTTTGCTCCTTATATTAGATTATTAGTAAATCAGACGATTTAAATTAGGGTCCTTTACTAATTACTGAAATGCGGCAGAAGTGCAGAACACAAGTGAGAGCTTGCGCAAATATAAAATGGGACTATTGAAGTGTACCGTAGTACAAGCATGATTGCTAACAAACTGCTAATTAATAATTACCTTGCATACCAATTTGTTGCTGTCCCTGCTTAACAAGATATGATTCCTATGAGATCATAAGATTTAATTTGAGGAGCCTGCTTGATCTTTTAACAAAGTAGAGCCTAGACATTGCATCATAGTTGTCTTATGCCTGTAGCTGTAAAAAACTAATATTATGGAATGATCCCTGAAGGCCTGAATACTAATATGTATTGTTTATAGACAAATTGTTAGATGGCCTTTTCATCAGATGTTTGGCAAAGAACTACTATCCAATTATGCATCTCCTGTAAAGGTTGCCAATCGCACCTGATCCTGTTGGGATCATCTTTCATTTATAGTCAAGGCTTACAACGTTTACATCATGTGATCCGAGCGCTGTGGATTGTTACATCGTGCGAGTGGCAATCGCCGTTATCCTCGCAACAGAACAAGACCTGGTCTAGCAGACTCAAGATCCTTAACTAAACTGATCACTACCGCTACAGACATGCATATGAATTCTAACACAGCACTACGGAACTCAATCATCAATGTTCACATGAACATCAAGCAGTAATTAATTTATTGTGGAAGGAACATTGCATGTTTTAATGAATGATGCTAGTCATAGTTATCAAGGCGTCGCTAAAGCGTCGCTTAGGCGTCGCTTTAGCGACAAGGCGGTCGACGGGGGTAAGGCGTCCCGACGCCTTACCCCCTGGGGTGCTCCCTCGCGCGGCCTGGCGCGCAGAGGGCCGGCGCGGCGCAGATCCGGCGCGTAGAGGCCAGGTGGGGTCGGGCACAGCGTGGAGAAGCCAGACAGGGACCGGCGCAGCGCGGCGGGGTCGAGCGTGACGCGGCGGGACTGGGCGCGGAGCGGCATGGCCAGGCGCGAGGCACGACGAGGCCGGGCGCAGCCCGGAAGAGAAGGGAGAGAGAGGAGGAAGAGAAGAAGGGAAGAGCCGAAGAGGGGCGTGCGGCAGCTGGAGCCTAGAAAGGGAAGAGTGAGCTGGGAGAGAGAGAGGGGAGTAGGAGAGAAGTTAGGGTTGAGAGATAAAAATAGTAATGGGCTTTAAATGAGCTGTAATGGGCTATAAATATATGCTGTTATATTTATATAAATAGATTATTAACTAAACTTTAAATATAATATTAGGCATAATTTTAAATTTGTTATTATAATTTTAACTATATTTTATTACAACTTAATATTGTATTGTTATTTTTATCATGCTATATTACTATTATTATTTGTAATTTATTACTTATCTATTGATATTTTTTCTAAATCCTATATTTTCTATATAGGCGTAAGGCGTCGCCTCGCCTTACGCCTTACCGCTTAGGCGGTAGTTCACCGCCACGCTTCACCTTACCGCCTTAATAACTATGATGCTAGTTGATAGATTCTTCTATGAATGATCTGAGTGTGAGTTATTCCTTCTTGTCGAGATTAAGTTGCTGAATATGTCAAATTATTGATTCAGAATATGTAGAAACTAAGAAAAGTTATGAGTTTTTCACATTTCGAGCAGAAAATCTTTATGCAAGTGGATTAATTTCTCAAATTTGTTGCATCTCCAGATTTGACAAGATCATCAAGAAGGAAATACCTTCCACTGTGGTATTTGAGGATGAGAAGGTACTGTTGTATCTATATTAGACTGAAAATGGCCTTGATTATGCTTAGTGTTGGAATCAGGAGCACTAGAATTAATATGTTGTATTTGCAACTATAAGATAAGGAACTATTGAGGGCAATAACTCAATGCTTAAAGTGCAGTTGCTGCAGTAGACGTGTGGGCTGGCAACTGTCACAGCGGCCAACTCCTTGACACAACCAATATCTTGGAGACTGAACACATCCCTTGAGGTCTTCCATGCCCTCTACAGCATGAAACGAGCACTCTGTATGGAGAACCGCTATAGATTTGCATAGCCCTTCGTGTGCCAATAACATAGAATCCACAGTTCCATCTTACCAATTATTAGGTTACAACACAGTATCTGAATGCAAGCTTCCAACTCCTAAGTAGACTGGTTGCTTTCTTGAATTCTACCTTTTATTGTGTTGAAATGCCTAAGTACATGAACTGCAACAGTGCATTGATCTCATATTTTTGTCAAACACTTGTGTTCATTTTTCTTAATTCTCCGTACTGTGATTTTGCTTTTGACATGGATTGTGTGTTTGTTTCCCAGGTTCTGGCTTTCAGGGACATAAATCCTCAAGCTCCGACACACATTGTAATCATTCCCAAAGTCAAGGATGGGTTAACTGGCCTGTCAAAGGTAGTGTTTAACTTTCATCTATTATCACAACTAATGCTTTCCACTTTAAGTCAACTTTTATAATCATACAATCGATCTTTTTTTGCCGGTATCATACAATCGATCAATAGTTACATGAAATTTACTAACCCTTAAATGATTTCAAATTCACCATTTCAGTATGCCCTTTCCCTCGTGGTCCCAGTGCCAATTCAATATGTCGTGCTCTTACGCAAGTACAGAGAGATATAAAGGACATTTTGGTCTGGTTGGGTAGACGACTATGCTTATTGTTGTGGACTCACTTTGGGTTCACAAATACAAGCACCATTAGTCGGGGCATGCGTACGAATTGATTGCCTAAGCATGAATTATGAGCAAGACTGTTGTCACCCATTGCACTCACCCAGAAACGCACCCACATGTCACAAATTACTGATCCCATAACAACTACCTTGGTAATTGTGTCATGGACTCATGTTAAGAGTGATTAGTAAACATAAACAAGAGAGACAAGTAACATATGAGTGGAGGGAGTATCATCAAAATTAAATGCATTTCATCTTTACCATCTTCACAGGCAGAAGAGAGGCATGTAGAAATACTTGGCTACCTCCTCTATGTTGCGAAAATTCTTGCGAAGCAGGAAGGACTTGAAGATGGCTACCGTGTTGTCATCAATGATGGCCCTAATGGATGTGCGTCTCATTTCAGTGTTCATCTATATATTTGCTCGACCATTCCCCATCAGCCAGCCACCTGATGATATCTTTACTTGCAGGTCAATCTGTTTACCACATCCATGTACATCTCATTGGAGGCAGGCAGATGAACTGGCCACCTGGCTAACATGTGTCCGTCTGTTTAACAGCCTTCATGGCCAGGATGTCTACATTTCTGTTGAATAATTCCTGTAACTGCCATAACAGTTAGTGCGTTGAACTTTGTGCTATGTTTATGGAGTGTTACAAGAACCATCCCGCTGTGATTTATGGACAAAACACTTGTGTTCTCACTGGTCATACTCATTGTTGATATTTTCCTTGTTGAATTGCTGCGGTCATCTGCATTACTTTGTGCAGTGGATCCCAACGATTTATGATATGTATGTCACGAGCCATACAGTGAATCAATGCTGAAATGGAGTTGATAAACCTATCCCAGATTCAATTACTAGAACGAAGAATCTGCTCATGAATATTGGGATCCTTGTCACATCTTGCTTAAATATTTGACACCAGACCAGCTGAATTGAATACCTGGTGATTAGACCCTGGTCGCTAGAGAAAAATATGAATGCTTCTTTAGACTCTTCACTGACAGGTTCAGTGTAGAGGGCAATGTACCTGAATCAATGCCTAGAGCAAGGAATCCTTTGCCGTGAATTTAAAGATCCCTGTCATCTCTTGCATCATTCTTTACATTTCAGTTAAGTAGCCACCCATGTGGATTACAGCATCTGCTGATTAGACCCTGTGCCTCCCTCTACATTGTAATCCTATGTTCAGACTCTGCACGTAAGGTTTCACGGCCCAGCATTAATTACGATGAAACATATTCTTCTCTTACGAGTAGAATAAATATCTGATATTTATTTTTATTGACAGTACAAATAAATTTATACATACATTTAACTGATATGGTGACCAAATACTTTTATATATATATATATATATATGAAAGTGAAAGTTCTTGAAGGGTTTAATATTCTGAATCCAAAGGTAAACTGCAATAAGTTTTATGTAAAATTACAAAAGTCACTTGTCGGTGTTTAACCGAGCAGTCCACTTATAGGAGTACCCGAGATAGTATTTGATGCGGTAGAGAAGCGTTGTATTCTAAGCTATAAGGTCGACTCTAACAAATATAAGTCAAGAGATTTATATAGGTTCAGATCTCCAAGAGGATAATAGCCATATGTTCTGTATGTTTATGGATTGATAATTGGATCTATGCAATACAACTTGAGAGCATATGAAAACATGCCTCTTGGGGGTGCCTCACTCTCTTTATATAGTCAAGGGGCGAACTGTATAGAACTAAGAATCTGACCCGAGTCGATTCCTTAAATATCTGGGATCATGTATCGGACTCTTATTTATCTCTTATTTATAAGAATATTTGTATATATATCTCTCCTTATACCAGATTGTTGTGTTCGATTTCCTGATATGGCGTTAACCTTCCTTATCGGATTCGAATTCTCATTCATGGGCCGTACCGGACCCCAAGCTGGCTAGGGCCACTCTTCCAACTTCGGTGGAATGGAAAGAAAGTGGTCAGCGGTGCTAGGCTTTAGCTCCGGGCAGGGTTAACAAAACCGTTTTGGGACTAGATACCGCTTGGGCTCGAGATAGCGGTTACCACGGTAACCGAACGGTTACCGAAAAAATTCGATCAAATTTTACATTTCAAAATCCAAATTCAAATCAGTTCGCAAAATAGTTTTAAATTCGGTTACCGCGATATACACTTCTGTTTCTGCGGTAGGCACTTCGGTTATCGCGGTACGCACTTTGGTTACCGCTGGTTCGGTACCAGGCTCGATAACCGCGGTACCGGGCTCGGTAACCACGGTACCGGGCTCGGTTACCGTAGTACCGGTCAGATAATTTTTTAGAAAAAAATAAAAATTTTAAAATCGTAGAAAATTATTTTTCGAGATAAATAGGAAACTTACAATACCATAAATTTTATAAGTTTACAATAAAATATAAATTATAAAACAACATGGTTAATTGACAATTTGAGTATTTCTAACTTATCATTGTTGGCTCCATTGGTTATAAACGACGTTATATTCATCCGTAGATATTAGTTGTAAGTCACGTGAAGTAAGAATATTTGCTTTATACTCATCAAGTATGATATTTTATTTGATCAAACATATGACATTAATCCAAAAGACCTGCATGCAAAGAATCAAATAATAACGAGTGAAGAAGATTGAAAAATGAATTATTTTTGCATTTTGTATTTTTATTCATCTTGCTCGGTTCATAACTTTGTAATAGTTCAATATTTTTGAAAACTAATTTCACCATAAATCATATTGTTTTACCTACTATTTTTAGGAAGTTTTCCAAGATTTTTTATTTTTTCAATTTCAAATGAAACCGGTCGGTACGCCGGTATCGACCGTGAGCGGTATGTCGGTTACCGAACGGTTTTGTTAACCCTAGCTCTAGGATGGGAAGGCAGAGGAGTACATGTCGGTACCACTAACCTCCTCTAATAAGGGCTAGCATGGCTAGTGATTCTACGGGGCGAACCACGAGCCGTCCCTCCTAGAGGAGCTCGATCGGTGCCCGGCTCCGTCCTAGCACTGGTCGAATATATGCCTAGAATTTGAACGAGACTAGGTCACATATTTGGTGGCACGGGTGGCAGAGCTCTGCCATCAAGGCCTGACTGGGGTGGTCATCGTGGCATGCTTCTTGTCACGGCGGGCGCTCCCATTGAAGCACCGAGTTAATGCCACGTACGAGTCCATCGGGCATGGGGACTCGAGCAGTGAGTCGAGGACGCTCTGCTGAAGAAGGAGATTGTAAAGCTCCTCAATCAATTCTTTAGCAGAAAGCAGTCCTTTCCCGCATGGCTATTCCCAAACTCCTATAGCCTGGCTCAATCACGCCCTTTAGTAAGCTCTTGGAACTTCATCTCTGATTCTTTTCATCTGTATTTTGTTTTGGTCCGACCATCCACATGGTGTGATGCGGTTAGTTGTAGGACAATGTAGCCTTCTACTCCCTCTCTCCCGTCCTAAGCAACCGGTTGAGGTCGCCTAGCGCCCCCCGGTGGTGTTTAGGGGCAGCTCTAACGACTAGTCAGACGAATCACCCAAAGGGAAGAGAAAGGGCAAGGATGTGACCAAGCCCAAGGCAAAGAAACAGAAGCCGACCATGGTCGGTAAGGGTAGGGACCTAGCGATCGGGACCCACTGCTTCGTCGTGTCTGACTCGAAGGAGTCGGACGATGGAGAGGGTGACGCGACTCCTACCGCGGAGCTGAGGCTAAGGTCTCCTCCTACAAATAGACCTCGAATGGGGGCTGTGCGCCGAAGGCGCACAACGTTTCACGCGGTCATCGTGTAAGTCCTTGCCTTCACTTTGTTGAGTTGAAAGTCTGCTTGCCGTGTGCTTATTGTGCTTCTTCGACTATTGTAGAGCTTCGGCTGCCGCTGCATCTATGGCTCCTATGGCCGCTGTGTTCATGGCTCCTGCGAACACAGCGACGGGGGCTTCGGCGTCCGACCTAGCGATGGGCGAGGCTGGGCTGGTTGACCTAAGTGCCACCAAAATTGTCGGGGCCTTGCCTGACTAGGTAGGCACCCTGCCACCGGCTGCGCTCGAGACACTAGCTGAGCAAGGGCCAAGTTTCGGGATGGCGAAGGATGCAACGGTGGTGACCGCAACGGTGGACGCCATGGCGGATGCAGCATCGGAGGCCAAAACGACGGTTGACGAGGCGACGGTCGGGGCGCAGGTGTCCAATGCCCTGGTAGCGACGCAGACCTCGCCGCTGCTATCATATCCGACGATGGAGGACCTCCGGCGCCGGGCACTAGAGGAGACGAGGGACCTAAAGACCATTCGAGCCATCTTGAGGATCTGGTGGTTCGACCCCCAGCCGATTAGAATCGTCCCGCTGGACAATGTGGGGGAGTTCTTCGCTCGCTTCGCCGAGCAGGACGCGACGTAGTAGTCGGTGGAAGCCGACCTCAAGGCTACCGTGCTGTGGGTGACCGAGCTCACCATGGTAGGTACTGTCGGTGAATCACCGATCAGTCCACCCATGGAAATACCCGAGGTGGTGATTAGATGTATGTAAGGAAAGCGCAACGCCTTCGAACCCGATGGTCGACTTTAGAATATAAGAGCCAAGGTTTATACTGGTTCATGTCTCCCAGAGGATAATAGCCATACGTCTAGTGTTTTGGTATGTACTATGATGGTGAATCTTACAATATGACGCAATCAAGCTATGAAGGCTTGTGACGTCAAAAGTAAGAAAAATATGCTAAAGCTTGATGATGAGATATATAGATAGATGTTTCTAGGGGTCTCGCCTTCTTTATATACTCAGGAGGTAAGCCTAACAATCTTAGGACTCTATTCTAAGTAGGACTTGGATTTCCTATCAAACTCAGGTACTAAATCCTTAATTACAAGGATTCCGGTATAAATAAATCTCTAGATATCATATCCGAAGCTTAACTACCTGATAAGGACTCAACTTTTTTTATCGGAATTAAACCCATGTTTTTGGGCCATACCGGACGGTCAATGCTGGTCTTGGCCTGCCCTTGGTCCGGTCTGATAAGCCTAACTGTGAGGCACCCGAGGGTCACATCCCCGACAGGCACCCTCTGACCTTTCCTTCTGTCTCCGAGTCCTTTTTGTTCGTCTTCTACTTGCTGATTTCGTTTTCTTTGTAGCGGGAGTTGGTGTGGATGGCGCAGAAGTCCGAAGGACTTCGTCACGCCCGCCAGTTTTACCTAGGAGAGTCTTTCGGAGCACGATTAAACACATGATTTATTAGGCCAGAAGATTAAGTAATCGATGAGGAGGTATACTTATTCCTAATTGAAACTAAAGTTTTAAGTAGCAAAGATGACAGACCAGACTTTTAAGCGATAAATAGTCTATTTTTTCATACATGGTAGAGAATCTTATGGTGTTTCAAACGGGCCTGGGTCTTAGAGAGGAGTGGCATTCCAAATTCAACAAGGCCCAAAACGAAGATATTTTGCCTGATTTTGAGGGGACGGCTCCGAGCATCTGGATCGTCTCTTGGTTTGAGACGAGAAAGAAAAGGAGGAGAGGACTCGGCTTAGCCGCAGCCGAATTGTTTGTAGCTTGCTCGGAATCGCATGGCCATGGGGCTCCCCGGCCTCCGTTGCTGCTGCGGCCTCGACTCCGCGCGCCCTCTCCTCGGCCCTGCCCGCCATCGCCGCTCTCCGCGCGCCTCCGCGCTCCGCTACTCCTCCCTCCAAGGTAACTAGCAAGTACCCCCCAACGTTTCTCCACACAGTTCGTGTTCCCCCATCCTGGGCGGTGCCGTGGGTTTCTAGCTCGCGCCATGGTCCCCGGGACACTTGGGATTTCTTTTGTTGGTGCTGATTCCGCGAATTTTGCTGGTGGTGGTAGCAGCAGCTGGGGACAGCCTCGGGGAGGAGGTGCTGCGCATGTTCCTGGAGGAGAGGCAGGCGCACGGAGACTTCGTCACGAAGATATCCGACATGGTCTGGAGGAGAAACGGCGCAGACCTTGCCGTGTTGGAGGGCACCACGGAACAGGGGAGCGCGGCAGATGTTGCGCAGCAGCCTGAAGATGTAGTGTGTACCAATCCATGTGTCTATCTCGTCAGATTTTGCAAAGCAAATACTGAGAAGCATCTGGTTGTAGGCCCGAGAGGATGTTATGGGAGATGGAATGTTGAGGCTCGCGGCGACTAGAGATTGGGTGTCCGGTGAGAGCAGCCTTCCTGTCAGCAAGAGGCCTTCTGCTAAGGTTTGTCACGGTGATGGGGTTTTGGTTTTACTGTTCTTTCTGTTGAAGTAATTTGTAGATAAATGTTGATGTTGTTGCAAAATGATATCAGGATAGGCAGAACGAGAGCGAAAGAAGGAAGGAACTTAATCTTCTGAGATACGAAGCAGTACGTCTCCATTTCAGTTTTCCGGTGCTTAATCTTCTGATGTTTTGATGGGAAAAAAACTTGTGTATCCATCTAATCTACTTATGCTCATCATTTTTTACAGCTTAAGGATGAACTATTGCTCCTGACCACAGGAGTTGGAGCTGCGTGCAGTTTATACTGTCTCCTAGTCTTTTCTCTGGAGGTAAATAGATTTTGAACGTTATAATTGGCATTAAGTTTAGAAACATAATCCTGTTCTAAGCATAAATGAATTAAGAAGTTTCAAGTTTCAAGTTAATGCCGGAATGTGGGTCGCCATTAAGTCATCCCCTGTGCCATTGACATTTTCAGAATCAACCGATATGAAGCTGAATCATAGTTATTTCCATATCTCAAATGGTTTAACTGTCTCTATATATTGGAATCGATTGTAAAATAATTTTGCTGATGTGACTGAATCTGTAATGCTCCAATTGAACAGGCTGCTATCAGTTATGCCTTTGGAGTTGCTTTCAGGTAAGCTCAATGTTCTTCCTTTATAACTTAGAACTCAAAAGTTTGTGGTACCTTGTTTTAATACAATGTCGCTTGGGCTACTTTTTCAACACACTTAATTAACTTGTGTTTCAACTATCAAAGATGAATTATAAATCTAACTAGTATCATTATGTTGGACAGTTGCTTGTATCTTCAACTTCTGTATCGGCATGCAGATAGTTTGTCAAAGAAAGATGTTCCAGAAATTTTTCTGAAGAAGAAAGTGAAAAGGTAGGTGGAAATGTTATCATATATACCATGTTATCGGTCTTTTACCCCTCACATTTGATTAATCGTCCCTACATATGTGAAAATGCTAGAATTGGCATAAGAAGCGAGGATTTGAAGGATACAATAGAGAAGACATTGGGTGGTATTGCAGTAGCTCTTTCGTCCCCAAGGCTTGTGATTCCCGCTGTAATTTTTGGATTGTCAGCCTTTTCAGACCACTTTCAAAATAGCATTTTAAATTTTGAGGTATAATCACAACTCTTTGCTATTGCATTGCATATACCAGTCGGCTTGACTTTAAGAATTACACGCATTACATAACTGTGACAATTATGTAACAAGGACTCTAAGGTAAAATTCAGTATCCTTACCTGAGCAACGGTTTCTCCTTATACAGCTTGTTCCAGGAATGCTGGGTTTCTTTGCATACAAGGCTGCAGCTTTGGTACAGGTCTACAGGGACAACGAGGACCTTAGATTGATACTCCCCGAAGAAGATGCTGCCAGCAGTTGATGTATTAGCAGTGAGGACTTGTGTTAACCCACTTTTTTATAGATGAAGACAAGATTGACGTATATATCATATTTCACTTTGAATAAAGTCTCTGGTATTTTCTTCAGCAACAGAACAAAACTATCCTTAATTTTGCCTGCGTTGACTGCGTTCTCGAGGTGTGATAAAGATCTGGGGTATGAATTTGGACTAACGTGTCTTGTTCCCATTTCGAATGTGATGAAACATTACAGCTTATCTGGGGCACTCTTCAATCACAGGCTACAGAAAGCAATGCACCAGCGGGAAGAAGGTTATGTTGCGGCAGCAAACCACAGGTTAATTAGTAGTACAATTCTTTTGCAACAGCATCCAGCAATCTGGGGACTGCAGAGAGAAAAGAGGGTTCTTACTAGCTAAGTAATTTTCAACATGGCAGTTACAACTTGAGCAGCCACCTTGATTCCAGGGCAGTTTACTACTTCCCTTCTACTATTAACATGATCAGAAGTTGGCCGAGTTAACCCGCTGGAGCTTCTTTGGTTCCTGCTGCGGCACATACTGCACTACCGGTTCAATTGCCTGTAGCAAGCACAAAACACAAGAGTTGCCCCCATCAGTTTGCAAACTGTAAAGGTTAAAATGGTATTACTATTGGCCTATTGGGGCATCGAACTATGAAAAGAAATCTCCATTGTTGAAGCAGATCTCAAAGAGCAAACGTCTACGTGTTCATCGTTTCCTGAGAAGTCAAAAAGAACACAGTTCACTATTCCAGCTCGCAAACGGAGCTTTGTTGCTTTCCACGTACTGCAACTGATGCATGCGGCATGAATGAGTTACAGACTGCGCTGCATGTGGAAAAGGCAATCGTGCTACTATTGCCTCCCTTAAAAAAATCTCATGCACGCGTAGACCTAGCTCTTATAATGTATGACTGGAATCTCATCCAGATATCATATAATCACATGACAGGATACGTCAAAAGAATAAACATTACATAACTATGAGGCAGCTATGAGATAGAATAGTAAAAAATGAGCGCCTAAAATGTCTGTGAGGCGCAATGCTCTGCTCCTGAAAAAAGTTAGCATTTTGTTTTATAAACTTGTCGAATTTAACTAAATTTATCTGTTCCTGGACGTTTTATATTCGAGCAATGTCACTTCTGGACAATGAGGCAACTGTTTCATACTCCCGGAATGCAAAGTAGGACATAAATCTCACCTTTCGGAGAAGTCGCCACTTGCAGAGTAATACATGATGTCTTCAGATTTCATGACATGAGCATAGGAAGGATCGTAAAGCAAGTAAAAAAACGCACAAAAGGTATTACAGTGCAGTCCGAGATAGATGTGCAGATTTTATTAGTACATGGATAGTGGCACAATATCCACGCTAACCTGAAAAGGGTGGCAAATAATATCATTTGTTGACATGAAGCGACGAAACCATTCTATGGGTAAAGCTTAAACTAGAGAACTCATCTCAGTCTAGTGAACTATAATGCTGATGCATGCCAAGGAACTCGACCTGTCAGACAATGTAATAAATAAACTTTTCCAAAGCCCCACTTTAGTCCATTGTATATTTCTATGGGTAAAGCTTAAACTAGAGAACCCATCTCAGTCTAGTGAACTATAATGTCTGTTCAATAAGTGGAACCTAGAGAAAGTTTGAGATAACAGGAGAGATAAAAAGGGTCAACCATCTATAATATGGTCTAGTCATCATCATCATCAAGCAAATGTGTCACATTAGCTAGTTCATATGTGCTCCTAGAAAGAAGGGGCCAAAACAATTTTAGCTGATGGAGTATAACATGAGGAAAGGAGATCTTTTCTTTGCGCAACAGGATGCAGAGGAAAAGATGGAACACCATTGATTGGACAGAACTGCATCGTCCGTCCATTACCGGACGTCCTTCCACTTCAGACGAAGCCAATCACGCAGCGACAGCGAAATAAAAACCAAAGGGCTATAGTACGTTGAAGGCCAATGTGTTTTTCAGCTCAAGGCCAATGTGTAATCTTAAGGCCAAGGTAGTTAGTGTCATAGTTTCTGAATGCTTGATTTGCTAGCTAAACTAGTTTGTTGCACTTTCTTTTTACTCGTGCTTGCGTCGTCATGCTAGAAGAAATCATGTCAGCAAACAACCTGCCAAATAAACTAATGTGCATGCAATGCAAACTCAGGTGAAACCTAAGGATGAACTGCCTCCAGTTTCAAAATAATTTTTTAGTTTTTTCTATGTAAAACTATCCTAAGTATGATTAAGTTTATACAGAGTAATAATAATTTTGATATCAAATGATCATCATTACATCTATTATGTAATATATTTTTATTTTTTACTTGTTTGATATGTATATGTTAATACTTCTGCTATAAATTTAATAAAACTTAAAATAGTTTGACTTGTAACAGAACAAAGGTAAACTTATTCTGAGTAGTAAATAAGGTACCCCATCATTCTGCTAAGCACATAAGTAATAAGTCACTAAGTATCCCCTTGCAATGAAATCAAAGTAGCAATCCTGGCTCCATCACCACTAACAACCCCTCCAACCAAATAGATGGTAGACCCCATTCATGTTAAGAAAAATATATGCATCATGGTAATATAGTGGTCCCAAAATCTTAGAACACATTTAGCAATGAAGTGGCCTGAGTGCCCTACATGCGACTGTCTTAATTTGTCTCATACTAAAAATTCAAAAGAGTTTAGAAAAAAGCAAAAGAAGATGGAAGTAGAGGCTCGCAACTCCAGCCTACTATAGTACAATACTTGATACTCCATCCGTTATATTACAAATTATTTGATTTTTACAAGTTAACCTTCTTTAACTTTAATAAATTTTATAAAAAATACTAACAATTGTAATATAAAATTATTTTTCATTAATTCCACTATGAAACATGTTTTAATAATATATTTATTTGATAGTATAGATGTTAATATATTTTTAAAACTCGAGAAATTTGATTTAAAAAAAATAAAAAGGCTTATAATACAAAATAGAGGGAATATACGACAGATTCATTGTGGTCTGTGCAAGTGATGAGCAAAGCTCAACTTTGTTTGAAGTTTCAATATAACCCAAAGTTCATGCATACACGAGCAGAGAAGCTCAGACATGCTGCAGTTGGGTAGTATTGAGGTGATGAATCGAACCATTACCTTGTGCATCCTGAGACGCTCGTTCTCCTCCTCCAGCCACGCGATCTTGTTCTCCAGCTCGTTCGTGTAAGCCTGCGCCAACCAGACCAGAGTAGTTGCGCGCCCGCAAGGGTGGTACCGAATGCGCGAGAGATCGAGGAGGTCAGAGATGGCCGGTGTCAAAGAGCGCACCTGCTTCCTGGCGCGTGACCTCGCCGCCGACTCGCGGTTCTTGATCATCCGCTTCTTGCGCCGCTCCACCGTCTTCTCCGCCGCGGCGCCTTCAACGGCGGCGGCCGCAGTGGGGTCGGGGGCGCGCTTCCGCCCTAACACCGCGCCGTCGTGGTACAGCGCGTCCAGCACCGGGCCCGCGCCCACTCCGAGC
>KE372584.1:225065-241592 GCA_000418225.1 Zizania latifolia | reverse complement strand
CAGCCAGTCACTTTTCCAAGTATGTCTTTTCTCTCTCTCTCTTTTTCTTTAGGTAGTATATAGTTTGGTACTAGATTAGGGGTACTTTAGGAGTAGATTAGGGGTAATTTAGGAGTAGTTTAGGAGTAGATTAGGTGTAATTTTATGAGTAATTTTAGAATAGTTTAGAAGTAATTTAGGGGTACTGTAAACACACTTTAGCAATAATGTAGGGCTTTTTAAACACACTTTACCAAAAATTATGTCAATATTAAATAAATATGTGATTTTTTGTTAGTTGTTCTAGGTACCATGAGGTTATGCAGAACATGTGGGTGTGAATGTAACATTTTAAATTTATGTCGACATATCAATTGCATATTTTCTTACCGTAGATGGCGAAAAAGGACAAATCTGAGTACGGTTACGATCCTCGTCATCGTTCGCCGGAAGGTGTTGAACTCCTTATGTGTTTTTATGGAGATAAATGTAAGTTCATAAGAAGTATGGATGACCTCACATACGAGATGAGGTATTAGAAGTGTGGCAACTACTCTTACACTCCTGAAAAGTCAAAGCCAAGACCAAAGTGTGGACCACGTGCTAATAAACTGGTATGAATAATTATGCTATTTCTTCAGTTATATCTTGTTCTCAAATAAATTCCTTATAATATCTCTATTAACGTTTCTGCGTGTAGGTAACTCTTCCACCATCGCTACCTCCACTCTGTGACTTTGTCGAATGGATTGATAAAGAGGTGCACCCTGATGACTGGGCCGAGCTTATGAGACACAAGAGTTCAACAGTGAGCTTTTTGAGATGCGATACCAGTGGGCCTGTGAGCGTGAGGAAGAAGAGAAGAGGAGAGAGGAGGTGGAGCGCAAGGCAAAAGAGGAGCTTGAGGCTGAAAGAGAGAGGAAGCGTGAGATGGCTCGTCGTGCTAAGGAAGCAGAACCAGACACCATAAGAAAGAGAAAGTACCCTCGCTGCACTCAGTAGTCAGTTTGGATAAGTCTCAGCTATTTTTCCCCCTAAAGGCACGCAATCACGTTTGCATGTGTCATTGTAATGTACTGTGTTATGCCGTGAACTATTTTGTTAGATGCTGTTGATGCTGGACTATTTTAATTACTGTGTTATGCCATTACAATATCTATTTTACAGGCAATCACACATCTGCAAACAAGCTCTTCAAATGTGGTATTGAAGTGTAAGCTCAAATTGTGAGTAGATAGCGAATAGCATGTAGATTAAGAGGTTCCAATGCATATAGCACTATACCTGAACTGTTCGAAAGTAATCCAACAAAAACTCCCCATAATAACTAGTTCAATATATTATAAATGGCATAATGGCAATAACTAGTTTCTACTGATTTCTCCGTTGTCTTTCTTTCCTAGCGCTTCTTGCATGTTTTCTTTCCTCTCTATACCTTTGCTCTTGCTGCCTAACGTATGTCCTTTATTGTCTATCTTCTTCACACTATCTTGCAATCCTTGCTCGCTCATCAGCTTCTCTTTTCCTTGTTTCATACTCGGCGTGACTTTCTGCCTCTGTGATCAAACCATCCTCGTACGTAGGTGATGCTTCATCTATCCACCGACGAAATGCGCATCTCCTTACATTTTGCTGCCGTAACGGACATAAAGGTAAGTGTTACGGTAGAAAATAGTGCGAAAATAAGACATGATTTAGTTGTTATCCCTTATCACAAAGTGGTCATATAGGTTGGACACATTAATTCTCTTCTTTCCCTTGATTTCCCTCCGAGCGAAGTCCTTAGCATGCAACGACTGTCACAGGCGCACGTAGGTCGTTGGTCCCACTCGGGAATTCTTAGAGGATTTGTCATCCAGTTTAAACTGGCATGCTCCACCTTTAGCCGATGCTTTTCCTTCCTTTGTCTGTACTCCTCCACAGTCTCGGTTTGTCGTATGGGCCATCTAGCGGATTGTTGCCTTGAATCGTCGATCCATTAGGTAAAACGACACTGCATTGGATCATCCAGCAAAACTAAATAACTATAGTTACTTACACCAAAGCTAGTAATCAATGGACGAATAAAGTAATTTAATATTCTCATGCTCACCACAAAGTCATCCTCGATGGTAGGACAAATGAAGTATCTTCTACCAGCATCTCGTCTTGACATTGCGGTCATTACCTGGCAGCGCTCTCTGCAGTGATATTTGGGGAGTTGAAGCCATGGTGACACTCTAATCGGATTGATTCTCCAATCACCTTGCTCGGACTGGGCACGACGCTCGTACTCCTCCTTCCTTGCAGCGTACTGTGCGTTTATTTCGCTAGGAGAGAACCAACGTCCATCGAACACCGGCTTCTTAGTATCCACCCACTCAATGAAGCCACACCTCCTTCTATAAAAGATCAAACGTTAGTATACAACCACTATAGATATGTTAATGTTTAATTTCATTACCATATTAAAACGACCTACCTGGTACTGACGCAACCAACTCTGCGTCGGCCAGTGCGTGTCCGCGAACTCCTCCACTACCGCGCCATCAGGCAGGACGGGATAGACTCCCGTGAATCGCGCGAGCATGTCAGCGAGCCACTCTGGCTGAACATCGTTCAGGACAACTACTGCTCCTGCTATTGGAAGTCTAAGCAGGTAAGATACATCCTCAAGCGTGATCGTCACCTCTCTCAAAGGCAGGTGAAATGTGCGTATCTCTGGCCTCCATCTGTCGACCCATGCCGTGAGAAGAGCTCGGTCGAATGGAAACCTAGTGGCTCCATCGACCAATCTAGCTAGAGGAAGTAAGCCAGCACCACGCAACCTGCATGAAAAAAGATGTTAGTCATGTAATGAGATCAAAATAAAATATGAACGACTATTGTGCTTGCTTAACTAACATGCCAACCCATCGGGGATGGATGCTCTAGAGATACTGCGGTGTCCGGACTCTGAGCGGCACGAGATCAGCCTGGTTTGGATCGATGGATGTGAGTGCTCGTGCCCGGTGGTGGTCGTCAATCGTAAAGGAGAGAAGCTCGTAGGGGCAATCATCATTACTCGCCATCTGTAGGTTGTAAACTAGACAAACATTGTTAGCGCCAAAGATACAACATGTGACAATTGAAGTAAAGTAACTACCATACAGACGTCTTGGGGACTATGTACATTATGTGATGTGCAGTGATCTGTATGTCATGTGGGCCCTCGACTGCTTGTGCCAGCTTCTGTGTAATTCTTGTACGTGTGTCCGGCCATATTGCAAAAAGAGTACTTTTTTTCCTGCTTGCTTCGGATTCATCCATATTATTACGAATGCGTTGTGTTTTTCTTCTTCTCATATTTGAGTTGACACGTTGGAAATCTGGTACCCAACGACGTGCGCCATCTAGCGGAGATGTGAATGAGCTGACAAGTCCATATCCTCGGAGTTCACCGTTCTAAGTCTAAAGGACCTTCTCTTTTGTGAAGTATTCAGACAAGTACACCTTGGCATGCATATCAAATATGGCACACATCGCCATGACATGACTGCATGGCTTGTGGTACAGAGATGGTTTGCTGCAGCTACACCGACAAGTGTCGATAACGATGCACCCATGAACAATAACATCCCAATTTGTTTCTCGCCGACCTTTATCTCGACACGATACCTCGAAACAGAGTTCCCAAGAACTTGTCTTAATGGCACGATGTTGGGTTGCCTTCTTACCTTTCTCTATGAAGTACTCCATAATCTTTCTGCAATACAAATGGTGCTCGTCCCTGTACACCACCAAAGCAGCAGTATACCGGTCCACAAAGTATCAGGTGGTTCCACGGATTATGCCCTCCACAATACCAACTAAAGGCAAGCATCGTATACCCCGCATGACCCAATTATACACCTCTGCAAGATTGATGGTCATGATGCCATACCTTACGCCGTGAGTGTCATAGAGTAGAGACCAATGCTCCTTACTCTCGAATTTAATCCAATCTGAAAAGCAGTGAACTTTCGTCCTCTGCCGTTTGTGGATTGTCTATTGATCATCAATGGACAGAGAACAAAGTGGCTCCGGCTCTAGCTCTGGATCACTTTTAGTTTGCTGCCTTGCGGCCTTCTCATGCTTGTAATTTAATGTCAGCTCATCAAGTTTCCTCCACAAGGCCTTAAACTTTCTCTCTTGGTTTTAGCTACACAGTCTCTTGAACAGATTAGTCAATTCTTTATTCTTCCCGAAGTGACGGTAGAAATTCGTATCTAGATGGCGCATACACCATCGAGATTGAATGTCCTTCAAAGGATATGCCTCCTCCGTATCATGCTTTATATGTTGGACTACCTTTATAAGTCCAGCATATCGATCATGCAACACACAAACATTTGGACTGCCCTAAGAACCCCAACGTTCAAGTGCCGTAAGAACCACAACCAACTTTCGTAATTCTCACTTTCCACGAAGCCAAAGGCAATTGGCACAACCTGGTTGTTGCCGTCAACACCAATAGCAGTCAATATCTGACCTCTATACTTCCTAGTTAGAAATGTGTCATCCACACAAAGAATGAGACGACAGTACTGGAAAGCTCGGATGTAAGCACCGAGTGCAAAGAAAATTCGATGTAGAATCTTAGCACCCTCCAAAAATATCGCATCTTTCTCTTTGAATGAGAAGTATGTGTCAAGGTTACGCCTCTTCACCGTATCTAGACAGAGAGGAAGGTTATGATATAAGTTCTCGAATGTACCGAACCTCATTTCGAGCGCCTTCTGTTTAGCCCTCCATGCCTTAGAATAGTTGATTGTGTATTGAAATCTTCTCTCTATGGCAAGTATTAAGGTCCGAGGTTAATAACTAAGATTCTCAACAATCTCATAATACATCACCCCTGCAATGTACTTGGCACTTAGATTCTTATGCCTGGTTACAGCTGTATCGACCATGCATGTATGTTGCACAACAATTGAGCATACCCAATGAATTTCCCACTTCGGTTAATGTATGCGAACTCTTCATGGGTAATCATCCCTCTTGCACACAACGTCATACGTTGTGTGGTTCGACTTCTTCACTCGAAATGACCGTCGGAGTGATAATGCCCATGCTTTCACGGCATCTTGAACTGCATTTTTGGTAGGATACACCGCATCCTTCTGCACCTCGTTCTGTCTATACTCCCAACGAGTGTCACGGCCCTCACTAATAGCAAGAGCATCAAAATATTATGCTTGCCACTCGTTGGGAATCACAATGCCTTCCTCTGCATTGTCATTGTTACCATCTCCTGCTTCGTCTTCTTCGTCTGAGTTGTCATTGGCACCCTGCTCGATTGCTTCCTCGAAGTCTTGGTCCTCTCTCTCTAGCAAGTTAGGTATGGCCTCTATTTTCTCTCCTTCATCAGCTTGCCCTTCAGCAACCCTAGCTATAGTAGACGGGAGAGCATCCTCCGAATGTGGCACTACATCCGTCTCAGAGATCACCTCCTGGACTTGGCTACTCTGGCTGACCTCAAATTATACTTTAGACTCAGCAACTTGGTCTAGTGCTGGGTCTAGAGTACGAAAGGCACAAAGAGTAAAATACATAAGCAAAATCGGTTCTCAACCTTGCTCTAGCGCCTTTCTGACATATCCTCTCCACATGACGGTCGAGGTAACATAAACCATCTCCTAAAAATACCCTTCGGCTGTACGGCTGCATCGGGCATAAAGATACAACTCCCACTGCTCTCTATCTAATCGGAAAATATGATACATCCACCGCTTAACACTCTCAATGCTACGCTTCACCACCCGACTTAAACTATTTTTGGTACATTGAAAACTACTAAGGTCAGCACCTTCATGACCAATAAGTACTTGTCTATCTCCGTAGTAAATCCTAAATGATGTTCTATCCGACAAAGCTAAATTAAGCAACAAACAATATCGCAAACATAACTACGTGTGTAGCGCGTCAGTACCATTCAACTTCTTTAATAATAGGCGAATCACGTTCAAAGTAGAGCTACATTAAGTCTCAACTACACAAAATATCTAACATAGTAAAGTATATTGAAATACTTAGAACAGAAATGGATGCAGTCATGGTCGGGTCTTACGTCAACAGGCTAGCACGCGCAAGAAAGCTATACAAAATAAGGAACTATGTTAAAGTATCGCTAAAGTATGTTTAAAGTACCTCTAAATTATCCCTAAATTATCGCTAAAGTATGTTTAAATTACCTCTAAATTACCCCTAAAGTATCGCTAAAGTATGTTTAAAGTACTCCTAAATTATCACTAAAGTATATCTAAATTACCCCTAAATTATCGTTAAAGTATGTTTAAAGTACCTCCTAAATTATCGCTAAAGTATGTTTAAAGTACCTCTAAATTACTCCTAAATTATCGCTAAAGTATGTTTAAAGTACCCCTAAATTATCGCTAAAGTATGTTTAAATTACCTCTAAATTATATTTAAATAACCTCTAAATTAAGTTAAATCTACTCCTAAATTACCCTTAAATTACTCCTAAATTACTCATAATCTACTATTAAACTACTCTTAAATTATCTACAACTAACTAAAGAACAAAAGAGAGAGAGGAGGAACTTACTAGGGATTAAAGAGGCAGCCAACACGGGGTGGGAGGTAGGGGGGCTTCGGCCCCCCTTTTATAGAGTTGCTGTCGGCACATGAAGTGCCGATCTAGGGCGGGTGGCCCTAGATTGGCAGACCATGTGCCGATCAGGCCGACCAACCTAGATCAGCACATGGTCTGTCGATCTAGGGCGGTGGCCCTAGATCAGCACTTCATGTGCTGACAGGACCCCGCCACCGTCCGATCTAGGGTTAATCGGTCTAAATCGGCACTTCAAGTTCCGATAGAAGACTAATTCTGTAATTTTTCAATTCCGTGTACCAAATTTGAAATTTGTTTTAAAAAAGTATTATTTATAAAAATCGTACTACCTGTAGCCGAAATGGATATCGAATATTAATTGGTGTGCTGATGTATCGTAAGCCCATCATAGTTAAGACTAGGCCCAAATTAATAACGGACTGGACTGGCAGACTAGCAGGCTGAGCTTGAGCCCATATAAAGAAACGCGTAGCAATGGCCTGCAGGTTTCAGCGTCTTCCTTCTCTGTCTCTCGTCGCCATAGGTCACAATGACCATATCCACATGGATAGACAGAATCTCTCAACCTATCTTATGCTTTCTGGTTTTTTACAGGTTTAACTCAATGTTCAGATCTCGCATGTGCACATGAACCTAGTGGAAGTGTGAAACTGCTATGCCACACATGCATACCGATACGATACGAGCGGGTGAGCAGATGGAACTTCGAACCAGCTAATTTCGCATTCCCCCAAAGATCTCCGATCATGAGCAGGCATTATTCAGCATAGATGCAGGGACTGACAACACGAGATCTCTACTAGATCGTCAGCGACAGAAACCGAAGCTGTATATCTGAATCCCGAAGCCCAGAGCAGTGAACATGGAGCACTGAATCCGAATCCCTACGCCTGAAACGCCGATCTCGCGACGCATCGTCGGAAAATCTCTCCAGAATCTCCACACGTGCGTACCGATCCTCTCACACCCCAGCGGCTGCCTGATCTGGAGGGAGCAGGGCTGCCAAATGGCCATTGACAATGGCCGATTGGCCGGTGATCGAGCTCAAGCTCGGCTTCACTTCGCGCCCCGTGTGACATGCCGCGAGCAGAGAACCTGCACGCTTGCTTGGCTTGCCGTCCTTGGCGGGGGCGTTGGACAAGAAGTTGGCAAGCGGCATGCTTTTTTTCCTTATCTCGAGGGCAGTGGATAACATAGAGAGAGTCTTCCGGGGCGTCGCGCGGCAGCAAGATTAGGTCCCTCGATTGCCGGCAACTCATCTTCAAAACATGGCAAAGCCATTGTTTAGGTCTTTACGTTACCTCGAGTTTTGAAAGATTCAAGAGGAGCTTCCTAGTTACCACATGTACTCATATCCTATTAGTAAATCAATTATTTCTACCACTCGTGGATCCTGAATTATTGTGCAGTTCCGATAGCCTTGTTGCAAATGCAGAGCAGCTCGTGCATAGCAGCAGGATCATACTATGAAACTTCATAGGAGTGACCTTTATGAGTTAACGATACGATAACTATGGTTTTTAGCCTAACTTACCGGTCCAGTTTACCAATAACTAAATAGATTACTGACCGGCAGTTGGTCTGTTTGGTTAACCTGAGCACCTATGGCTCACTAAATAATTACCCTTTGCAATTTCAAAAGATCAAGAAGCCATAGAAAAATCTCGAACACGTTCATATATCTAGCAGAAAAAATCTCTCTCATTATGCAAAAAAAAAAACTGCCTGTCTCCTCATTATATAACAAAATAGGTACTGGCTCAAACTGTTAGAGGTCACTATTTATTATAACTATATAGGGATGCAATACTTGGACTTGGGCTGTGCAGATTGCCACAAACATAACTGCCGTTGTGTACGTATAGTTGACCCTCGTGGAAAAATTCTTGTATTTCTAGTGTTGACTTTCTCCGGTACATGTTCTTATAATAATCCGGTGAACAATTTTAGAAGATCACAAGTAAACATATCCTTGCACAACTCCAGCAGAGTCACACACTGAACTATGGTAGCAGAGTTGCAAGCAGTAAACGGCCCATCTTTCCTAATCCGTCAGAAAACACGCAAGGAAACGGCCAAATGTCATCCCATGCTTGCAATTTTTCTCTGACAATTCGCAAACATTTGGAGCACAATTTGAATGGAAAGAAAATACTTACCCCAAATGTGGCCTTTTTTTCCTTGGATCCGTCTGGGAAGACGGTCGGGGATGGGAGCCGCGTGAAATGACTCAACCAATCTCCTGCCGACACCAGACCAAATCCTGAGCTCGAGAGCTCGATCGCATCGTGGAACAGAGACGTGAAATGGTCCAACCCGCGTGGGCGTGGGGCTAAACCCCGACGTGGGCGGCCGGGAGCTCGTCGTCCTCGTCGTCGTCGGGTTGTAGTAGCCGAGCCGCACGGTGGGGCGGTGGCAACCCTGCCCCCCGCGTTCCTCGAGGCTCAAGTAATCCTGGATCAAAGTTCGAAAAACAGAGGGGGTAGCCGGTCGGTACAAGGGACCGGTTAGGCTGGGGTGGTTGCCGGCCAAAATTCGACTTAAAATTTTAAATTCTAAACCTGTTAATGGATGGTTGCTGGGTCAGAATTTCAAATTCTGGATTCGAATTCTTATTGAATAGTGTTGTGCACAAACCAATATTTTAAACATCTAGGCTGGAATATAATCATTTGGGTTGTCACTAGTTCATTTGAGCTGTTACCTGGTCACACACAAAACCAAGGTGATATCTGTAAGGTGATCGGCTGAAAGCTAGAAGCATGGTGGATTACAAAAAGAAGTTCGACGTCGAAAGGCCAAAGAACAACCCTTCACTAATGGAGCAGCATATTGCCAACCTACTTCCATTTTGTAGTAACTTTTATTAAAAGAATATGACTTTCGAATCGATGGAAAAAAACAATCACCTATGACTCCTTCAGTAAAATGTTTTAAGAAATTATATTACTCGAGAGGCTGCGAGGAGGGTAGAGAGGTAGAGAACTCATGCTGCTGTCTAACATAGCCACAATCACTCTGTCACTTGTTGCAACACTTGCAACTCAACGAAGAGGACAGTTTCGTTGGAGTTTAAGTGGGCAGTCCGATGTGAAGGCCAGGATATGACTCATGAGTTTACCTTGTCGATAGGATCGGTGACAGCACCAGCTCGGATTTGTGTCCTCTGCTTTTGGTGAGGTGGCAAACACAGCTAGCACAAGAGCAACCTGCGAAACTGTCATTCGTCTTCGCCATACATGATACATGGCGGTTTGATTTCCATTGAACTCTCCATGATTTGGCTTTTGAAAACCAAACTTCATCGTTCATTTAAAGTTAGATTAGTATAGTGGAGAGTGGAGTATACTGCTTTTTTGGCAAACAGCCAGTAGAATGTGAGATTTTTCATGTGAATTTTCTTGCAGGTGGGGTAGGCAGTAGGCTGCAGCGCTTGGTGTTGGCTGAATGGCTGGTGGCGACAGAGATTCATGGCTGGATCCTGAAAAGAGATAAGGATGAATAATTGATTCTCACCAGCTAAATCATAAATAAACAAGACACCGCAGCTGCTACCATTCAGACGTTTTGATACCGAGATACCTAGTCAAACAAAGGACATCTAGTTTATAAGGTAGGAGTACATTGATTTTTTTGCCTATGTTTAAAAAAACTAGAAAGTTTTACTATCCATTTGAACTATTTATTTCTTTTGTGCTCTAATAGAATCTTTAAATTATATTTACCGTTATTTTATTTATATAGTATAACCACGACCCATCAATCTACCTCTCTCTTCTACCTATACAGCAGTAGAACCAATAGATTTGGTGGTAAAGTGACAAATCGAGACAGAGACGTCTCCCTCAAGGGGCGGTGGCACGATGGATAAGGTTAATGACATAGCGGATTATGTCATTAGGTGGCGAAGGAGAAAAGAGGTGGATAGAGGCAGCGACATGACTCATGGAAGGTGGAAAAGAGTTATACTCATGTGGGCTCTAGGATAGGGACAACAATAGTTGGCACGAAAGCTTGATATCAAGCTAGACTTGCATCGTGGCATCGCCACATCTATCATACACCTCCGCGTAAATAGTGAGAGGATAAAAGTGACAAACCAGATAAGGTGCCCATTGGAAGCTGACTACAGGGTGTTTTTCCCAAAGTTTAGAGTAGAGAGTATGAGATAGGGTAACAGCTAGAGATGCTCTAATGTTTTTTTATAGAGCAATATTCTCATGTGAACACGAAGTATAATACTAAAAAATCACAATACATATAAGACTTTACCAAAGATACACACGGTTTATATTAGGTTTACATTCTATTTAAACAAACGATAGTCATCATGATTTTATAATCTTTTCATTTGTACAATTAGTGTTACGAGTGAAGGATACACCAATCGCATGGAGGATTATATGAAGATGTTTTCCAAGCATTATTGAAGGTTTTCATTTTTCAAGGCCCTTGAGTCAATAATATGGAACGATTCAAGTCCAACACGTTATAAAATCTGGTTCGGCTTTATAAGACAGCACTAAAACATTCGTAACTTTTTTCTAAACTTTGATTCAGAAGACCTTGGATTTCATGGACATTTGTGGTCTCATCCTCTTTCCAACGCAACATGCCTCATCTCAAAATTCATCATGAACACACAAGAATTATCATAACAAGACAATAGTATTATTAAAACTGAGTCAAACTTGGGCTTCCGGCCTTATAATAGCTTAGGCCCACTTGAGGGTTCCACCTCCTATTTTTTTTAGAAAATAATATTTTTTATTTGAAAATATGAAAATGAATCAGACTTTCAAAAAACTGCAAATTTAGTTTTCCTATCGACCATTCGACCTACTAACGGTCGATAGAAAACTAAAAAACAAGCAGCACAAAAAAGGCAAAAGCAAATAGCGCGAGGGCAAAGCAACTGAGGCAGGCAGGAGAGAGAAAGAGAAAGGGGAGAGAGCTTGCGGCGGTGTGTTTCCTCCTATTGTCAGGTCGACTATTGGTTAGTTGACTGAGGATTAAATCTGCAATTTGAGAGGAAGAAATCATGTATCATTTATGCTGGAGTTTTTCGTACCGGTAGCCCTATGTATATATTGAGAATATTCTATATATGTAGCGATTCTTCTATGTATTATTAAAAATTTATTGTTTTCGTATATATAACTGTTTTGTTTTTTTCTGTATATGTTATTGTCGTTAGTTTCAATGTTGGTCAATGTTAGTTTTTTTCTAAATGGTAAATTCGGTCTTAGCTCACAACGTAGGAAATTAAGGATGGCTAGGAGCGGGTGAGGGTTTGGCGGCGATGGTGACATGATTCCCTACGCAACCCTTGGTCATCTTGATTCCCTGCGTTGTGAGTTGAGAACAACTTTATCATTTAGAAAGACTAGCGTTGATTAACATTAAAACTGACGATAGTGACACATACGAAAAAAACTGAAGCAGTTATATATATGGAACCAGCGAACTTTCAGTGATATATATATAATTTTTTCATATAGATTTGATGTACGAAAATCATAATTGTAGATGGATTAGAAATCAAGTACTATCGTGGTATTATAGTTTTACTAAGTCCTGTAACTTGTAAGTATCCGACGGACATTTTCATCACCAATTGAAGTAATGCTTACCCCGATGTGGTTTATAACTTTGCTGGCACAAAAGCACAAAACTTTTGACTTTTCAGCTCACATCTTGCAGTCGAACCATAATTACGCAACCTTGTTGGTTATCACACTTGTGTACCATCAAATGTACAGTTAATGGAGCAGTTGCAACAAGTTGATACTCCATTTATCAGAGAAATGCTAGTACCGTGGAAGAGGATTTTGTCGATTAAAGATTTAAACTCTCATACTAACATATTTTTTATTAATGAAATCTTCCAATCTAAAAAATTCAGATAAAAACTTTTTTCTCCTGAAGAAAAATACTTGTCTATTTAGCTGTTCGAAATTTAATGAGAATCGAGCTCGGACAAACAAGAAAGCGTTGCACGTGGACTGAATTTTTTTCTGTCGTCGGCGGCTTGTTTCTTCTTAACTTAGCTGGTCCTTTTGCAAGTTGGCTACCAATTTATTTCCAGAAAATTGCAGTGGTTGACTACAGAAGTTGATACCCAGAAGTCAACTAGTTTTACTCCCTCCACAATAGCAAGCATTTCCTTGCTGAAATATAAAAAAAAATTGTTTTCCCTAGTTATTAAAGACAGAACCTCATCCGTGTCTCGTCAAAGATAGTACAACTGCACAACTTTTTTTAACTCAAAGAAAACTAATATTTATATCAAAACATTAGTTTTTAAGATTTATGAAAAAAAATACTAAATCTGTTTTACAATATAAGTCATTTAACTTTTTTTTAAATCAAAATTTTTAACTTTGACCAAGTTTAAGTAAAAATATATTAGCATTGACAATATCAAATAAATAAACTATTAAAACTTATTTAATAAAATTATATATTTTTATAAAATTAGTTAAAGTTAAAGAAGTTTGACTTTGAAAAAAACCAAACGTAAATGAAGATAGTAGTACAACTGTACACCAGATGTTTATGATAAAACATTATTTACGAAACTAACCCATATATTAAGGATTATCACGCGATACTTTTTAAACTCCTAAATAGTACATTTTTAAATGATCTTTTTTTAATAAAAAATTAGCGAAAAATTGTTTTAAATCTATTTATAAACTTTTTAACATTAAATTCATTTACTTTAACTCTGGATAGTTGCCATAAATTTAGTTTTATTTATAATCCATCAATCAACTTCTCTTTTGAATGGAACGTAAGCCAAACCATGGGCCTTGTTTGAGGAGCTAAAAGTCTAAAAGGTATGTACTAAGAATCTATAAAAACTGGATACGATCACTCTTACAACAGCAGTTCAATTATACCAAAATTTACATTTAAGAAAGAATATAAACCAAATGAGAAGCTAGACTACTAGATATTTTGAGAGTACATGTAGTTGCTAGAAGCTCTCTCAAACATAATCTTAAATGATTAAAAAAATCAAGTAGATATGATACTATCTTTTTGGTTAATCACAATTATTAAGAATACCCTAGTCTTATATATTCTAATCAACATTGTTTTACCTACATTTCAGTCCCTTTACCATTCCAACTCGGAAAAAAATTGTGCCCGCATTTACGAAAATATGATTTCACTGGAAATTTTCTACATCAGTTTTCCACGTCAATATTGCTTAGATATTTTTTCTAAACTAAGTGTGAACCTTATAATCCATAATATTTAATTATTAATTAATAGGTTGACTTGTTTTTCAGTTGGTTTCAACGTGTCTGTTACAACTCTTAAGAAGGTGTTTGGTTGGACCAATTTTAGCCTGTATCAAATTACAGGGTTAACAAAAAAATTATCCACGTTTGTTTGGGTTGAACTATAATCGAATATGGGATGGAATTGTTACTGGGTCTAAAGGAAAATGATTACAGCCTAAATAAAGTGGAACCTTTATCGTTAAAGCTCAAATAACCTTCTCGTATACACGCCAAATATTATAATGAAACCAAACACTGTAACATAAATAAAATACATTATACTTGTTAAGCAAACAAATCTAGTAAGCTGATATATTATTATTACTTAATACCGTAATTAATTCCATTATATCTCGATCCAGCCAAACATCATCTAAGTCGTAAGCAGTCACCCAGCTTATCAGATCATCTGAACCTTTTTGTTTCTAAAAAGCACAAATGCTGGACCATCTAGACACGCTGATTATGCTTCGTGCACTCTACACAGTACCATTTTACCGTGCCCTAGCCGTGCGTGTAGATCGTCGTGACGAGTTTCACCGGCGGACCACTGTGCGGCGTGAAGTGCATTTCCACGGGACCAGCCGACCAAGTGGTGGCCGGGGGTGGCTACCGCGGCGAGCACACGCGCCAGGGAGCACGATGATCACGTGCGGTGGTCACGACCCGCGGACGGCCGCAGATGACCATTGACCACGACCCTTCCTTTACGTGTACGGCCTGGATCGGCGTCCCCGACCATTCCACGCGCGGCCGCGCGGGCAGCACACGCAGCAGCACCTCGTGCTATTTGCGGACACGCGTGGGTGCTCCGTTCGTTTTAGGCTGCTTATGATTCAAGTCACTCTTAGACGGCGTAATTTAAAAAATCTATATGAAAGCTATTTTTTAAGTTATTTATTAATTTTTTAAGTGTAAAATTTATTAGTTTGAGCTTTTAAATAATTGTTATAAATGTCAGTTTTCTCAATCTTTTATATTTCATAACATATTTCCAACGCACCTTTAACACATAATTCATGTGAATCCGTATATAAATTTTTAGACTTATGCACATAATAAAAAAAATTAAAATGACTTTATTACCATTTATTTAATTTTCTTTATAAATGTAAGTTGTTTATTTATGAGAGAAGAAATAATAACAAACGTTTAGACATTCTAAAATGACTTATATTTAGAAAAGAGTTAAAAATGCTAAAACAATTTATATAATAAATTGGAGGACGTAACTGATAAGAGTGCAGTCCATGTGGTAAAAAAATAAAGCTGGAGTAACCTTTTCATTTATTAATGAGAAAAAGTTGGAGCAAAACTAATCTTTTAGGATTTTTTATATTGGTTGTTTGGAATATATGATTGATATTGGTAAATTTTCTTTGGATTGTTTTAATACATCTTAATTCCAAGGGGGAAAAGAAAACAAAATTAACGAGCTCAAATCTTATTTTATTTTTTCTCTAAGGGAAATCTAATATATTTTCTCTTTTTCTCTCTTCTCTTAGAACCATCAATTTCCTATGTTATTTTCCTTTAAATCATCTAAATATATTATTTTCTAAATTTCTATGTTTATATTCCATTAGAATAATTTAACCAAGTTTTTTTTCTACTCCTGTATTTCTAAAATCCTGACTGAAAAGGAAAATAGAGCTGACATTTCTCCCCCCGCTTCCTTCCATTTCGAATCGGATTGAACGACAGCTACTATCAGAGAAAGAACATCCTGAATGTATTTTCTCCGTGAAGCACCCAAATACATCAAATCTACTACTCCAAATATGCGAGTACTACTCACCTTTCAAAAAATGATACTCTCTCATCATAAAATATAATATATTTTAGAATTTAAAATTTACCATAAATATAATAACATGATACTCATAAAAGATTACTTTTACAAACTGTCCTTAGTCTTTATTACTCATTACTCTACACAATCACTCCCGGACATATACTCATCCACCCAAAAAGAATATTATATCTTTTTACACATTTTCTTAATACATACCACTAAGCCTAATTATTATTATTTTTTGAACATAAGAATTAATGCTCCAAATATATCTAGTCACTTTCTATTCATGTCTCCGACAGTGGACACAGTAGTAATTTGATCCGAGAATTACTACTATTCAATCCATAGGACCTAGAAAAATAGAGTATGTACAGCAATCGTACGTGTATGGGGGCTTAATTAACAGAATGGCCAAAGAACAACTTATCTAGCAAAGGGCATGATCGGTGAGTTACCCAACTTATTAAATGGCAAAATATAAAGAAAATTGCACGAATACTAAATCTGTCGCACACAACTGTAAACTGTTCCTGGTACGTGAACAACTTAATAACTAATGCATAACATTCTTGTACTATCTCGACGGTTTCTGAAGCAGATCGAGGTAAAAACTTAAAGCACGTAATAATTTGTTCTTATATGCTTATCAATTCTTTTTTTACTGTCTTTTGTTTAACTAGCTTTCATTTGAGATGGTTTCAGATAGATTTTTTTTGACTAGTTAAATTTAGATTAAAAAAATCTTCAATCTATAGCTGTGAATAGATTAAGAATATTTATTGAGCATTTTATTTATAACTCAAAATAAAAGATTAAAAGTCTGTTTGATATAACTCTATTTTCGAGATTCATTCTAGATCTAG
>KE372584.1:186542-216785 GCA_000418225.1 Zizania latifolia | reverse complement strand
TTTTTTCTACTCCTGTATTTCTAAAATCCTGACTGAAAAGGAAAATAGAGCTGACATTTCTCCCCCGCTTCCTTCCATTTCGAATTGGATTGAACGACAGCTACAGTCATCTGTATCAGAGAAAGAACATCCTGAATGTATTTTCTCCGTGAAGCACCCAAATACATCAAATCTACTACTCCAAATATGCGAGTACTGCTCACACCTTTCAAATAAATGCTACTATCTCCGTTATAACATATTTTAGAGTTAAAAATTTATTCTAAATATAGTAATCTGATACTCATAAAATTATTTTTATATCCAAAATACTTAATTTATCCTTAATGTGAGATTATGTGTATGATCATTAATAAATGATGAATAAATTGGTTTGATGTTGAACAAATTAATTTTAATCGGTTTGAGTGGTTAAGCACTTTAGTTAAGTTGTCAAGCACTCTTGTTGGACACTCAGCAGTTGGCACTCGAGGAAATTTAGCCTTCAAGAGATAGCCCTCGAGAGATTTCAGCACCCGAGAGAACTCAATACTCGGGATTTTGGATCACTCGGATTTTTTATGTTCAAGTTAGATCATGAGCATTAAATTATTTATTCAATAAATATATAATGTTTATGATTGATTGGATTGTTTGAATTAAGTTGGAAAGAATGAATTGGACTAATTGAGTCAAGTTGAAAAGAACTTGTGCTCAAAAAAGGGTTTCTTGGTTTGTTCATGTGCAGGCATTGCTTCAGGGCGAGTCGTGGTCGATGACGGGATCAGAACTAGGCTCAGGGAGGAGCTGAGGTTCAGAACGGTCGAGAATGTTATGCGAGACGCTCGGGCTAGAGGATGTGGCATGTGAAGATGAGGTTTTCTTATGGCGTACGCAGGATGCGTGCTAATATGAAAAGGATACGAGGTTTTTATATGACATACGCGGGACGTGTGCAGATATGGAAAGAAAGGAAAATTTGAAAGGAGTTAGGATTTGAGGATTCGTAAAAAATGTGGATTTCTAGTTGGATTAGGATTCCAAAAGTTGTTATTTTTGTGGCTCATGGTGGCAGCCACGATGGGATTATAAATAGACTAGAGGGAGAGCAAAATAGATGTATGAGGATCAAGAGAAAAATTAGAATTTAGCCTTTTGCCCTCTATCTAGTGCTTTGTACGTGATTTGGTGAGGGGTGCTTTATATTGCACCTTATAAACACTCTTATACAATAAAGATTCATCTTCAAGTATCAAAGAGTGTGGTATCGCGTTCTTTGTTCTTAATATTTATCGGTTTACATCGTTTTGGCTTATACTGTGATTTTGCTTTTACTTGTGATTTAATTTAATTTTATTCATCCAAAACCTTGCTAGGACATTAATAAAGAGATCTGCAAAGTTTTATTGGTTAATTCATCGTATTTTATGAGTAATTAAGGTTTCAATTTTCAGTACGGATCTGCTTTGTTTTAACGCTGTTGTAACTCTCGGGGATCATAAATTTTGATTAGGAACTCGGATTTAAGTGAAATCTCCCGAAAAGTTTCGTATTGAAGTCTAATTTATTATGTTAAAATTTTAGGTCAATCAAAGTTACGGTTTTAAAGTTACGCTCGTTTTACCATTCCTTGGTCAGCCTATTTTTAGCTCTTGAGAAAGTCCTCGCGAAACTTGCTGAGCTCTCGAAAATGCCCTCAAGAAATTCGAGAACTCCTTGGAAAATTTCCTGAGTTCTCGTGAATTTTAGACTAGTCGGAGATTTTGCTGATTGGTTGAGAATTAGCTTTCTGGTTTTTTTTTGGAGTACTGCAACCATTCACCTCCTCTGGAGGCTGTTGTTAGTGTATTTCGATCTTACATTAACTTTATTACTCGTTACTCCACTCAATCGTTTCTGATTCATGCTGATCTACTCTAAGAAGAGTATTATATCTTTTTACACGTCTTTTTTATTCATGCCACCGGGCCTAAATATTATTATATTTTAGATGGAGAAAGTAATGCTCCAATTATATATACTTTATATCTAGTTATTTTTTATTCATGTCTCAGACAGTGGATACAGTAGTAATCTGATCCGAGAATTGCTACTATTCAATCCATAGGACCATCCATAGGACCTAGAAAAATAGAGTGTGTACATCAATCGTACGTGTACGGGGGCTTAATTAACAGAATGGCCAAAGAACAACTTATTTAGCAAAGGGCATGATCGGTGAGTTACCCAACTTATTAAATGGCAAGATATAAAGAAAATTGCACGAATACTAAATCTGTCGCACACAACTGTAAACTGTTCCTGGTACGTGAACAAGTTAATAACTAATGCATCACATTCTTGTACTATCTCGACGGTTTCTGAAGCAGATCGAGGTAAAAACCTAAGGGCTGTTTGGTTCGGCCACACTTAAAATTAGACAAGTTTAATTAAATTGATAGGTGTTTGGTTACTGTCATAAACTGTGGTAAGATTTTTTTCGGTCTCACATGTTAATGACTTAAAAGGTGTGACAAGATTCCTTTAGGCTTGCTAAGGTATGGCAAAGAATTTGATAACCTCAACTTAAACAAGTGTGATAACTTTTGTTGGCAAATGGTGGCTAGCAACCAACCAGCCCTTAAAACACATAATAATTCATTTTTATATGCTTATCAATTCTATTTTTTATTGTCTTTTATTTAACTAGCTCTTCGATGTAGTTGTGGATAGAGTAAGAATATTTATTAAGCATTTTTATTTATAACTCGAAATGAAAGATTAAATTACTTTATCTTATTATACAAACTTATATTTAGAGTTAAAATTGTACCAAACTAATCTGCTCTTAGTATAACCCGCCCTTAGTATACTTGTAACGTACCGCACTATCCGAGTCTGTAAAGATTCATGTTAATTACTCTCTTCATTTCAAATTATTTGTTATTCTAGCGTTAAAATATTTAGCAAAATACTTGTTCTCACGTTCGAAAGCAACTTTAGAGATGATCTTCTCTCTGCACTTCATCAATGCACCTAATTGCTTCCGGGGATCTGCTAATCGCTCTCTGTACATACTAAGATTCAATGTTCATGGCTCTTTTAGAATACAAGAATTTTACAAAAAAATAATAATTAAATCATGTAAAATTACTTTAAAAATACTCTGTTCCAAATAAATCCTCAGCTTTTATCATGGGAGATTTGATTATATATCCTCTATTTAGATGAAAATTGAGGATTTTCTCTCCTGGCCTATATGTAATTGACATGAGATATAAAAGTAAATCATCAATTTCTATTTAAATAAAATGTATATGATTAAATTTTTTTTTTACCGTGGCAGGAACGTAAAAACGGACGAGGGTGATCTGCGTCTCGTTTTGAGGCGGACGCGTTGGTGCCTTGGCTTCCGGGGACGTGTGAGCCTGTGGGGCCCGCGCGAAGTGGGCGTGCGTGTAAAGCCAAAGGGAGTGGGCCCGAGGGGAGCTCGACACGTGGCCCCAGCCCATAAGGCAGCACGTGGTGGTGCTGCGAGATCGCTGCTGCTGCAGCGGCGGCGGCGGCGGCTGCGGATTCGAAGGCCGTCAAAGTTAACCGGATTTGATGATAAAGTTGGCTGCCCCGACCATTTTGTCCCTTTCGGAGCTGTGAGCTCACTCACCAGAGGGAACAAAATCCTATTTTACTGTCTCAGTCATACTGGCTTAATAATAGTGTTAACCTGATCAAATCATTTATCGTCCTTCAGCCACCACCACTAACGAGACGGATAAATCGTAAAAATTATAATTACATATTTTCAATTTTTCTAAAATACTATTTTATCCGTCCTCAAATACAACTATCTGTATTATTTAAATTTTGTCATAAATATTAGGACTTCTATAATTTCCTCCTGTCTACCTATTCCCTTTTTACCAATAAAAAAATTCATCCGAAAAGACCTATACGTGCACTAGAGAAATCCCCTTCTCCTCTAGACCCCCTTGCTAATCGCTCCACCTAAAAGCCCTTGTCTCCGAACGACGGGCGAGCGGCGAGCGCCTAGCAGTGGCGGGGCACCTGACGGTGGTGAGCGAGTGCCTGGCGGCTACGCGCCAGCGACGTGGATTTGGAGGGCACTTTAATCTTTTTACCCTGTCTTGATAAATACGTCAAAACCTATAAATAGGGTAATTTGGGACAGACTGATACTCTGTTATGGTATATAATAGAAGCATATATGGAAGTTGATACTTCGAGGTCATGGAGAAACATGAGCGGGAGTCAGAGCTGAATGGTATGGATGTGGTTTTCTCTACGATAATACCAACAACTATTATATAGTAAAACCATATATCATATATTGATTGCAATTTATGTTGGCTAAATAGGGCAAATCAATACGTAATTTGTAATTTATGGTTCAAGTCAACAAATTATGTCATTCACTTTATTTTATATACTATTATGACATTCTCTTATGCTTGATTCATATATTATAGTCTTGTTTGTACCGAGTGGTCCAGCATTATAAATTTATATATTAAGTCGTTTATTTTAATAGAAACAAAATCTATACATATCGAAACAAATCCAATCAATCCACTCCCAGGAACATATTACAACTAAACGATGCACATACCGACAGTATTGAATAGTAAAACTTGTTTTACATGTTGTATGCATCAGACAGTTTGCCCTTGTCTGCATATGCTTTTGGACGTACATACATGCTTACTGCCTCATACTTGTTAGGGTTTAGAACTCAATGGATAAAAATACCGTCGCTTGATGAGCTGTTTGGATCTCTAACTTTAGTAGAACTAGATTTGGCTAAATAATTTTAAGGCTCTATCTACTGTCTAAAACTGTGTTAATAATTTTTTTTGATAAAACCAACGTAACAAAAATTCATTGTGGCAAAACTACGTACTTTATCTTGTTTTCATGAAAGCCAGATTTGCGTATTAAGTTCGTCACAATCCCCCGGCTTAACAATTCTACTGTCTAGTACTTTGCGTATAAATATTTCTCCTGTCACATCTCACGAATACAAATGACAATATCGAATGCATGCACAAGTTGAGGTAAGTTAATGCTAATGATTATGAACTAGATGCTAAAGCACATTATGCTACAAACACGAACCAAACAACGTGTTAGGAAAAATGTTTTGCTTAATTGAACTCAAACAAAATAAGCTACAAACTCACTCCAACAGAATAACAGGTTAAAATTTGGTTTTCCAAAACCCACTGCGAAACTAATTTTATAAAAACTACTAGCTTCTAACCCTTCAGGTCCAAACAAAAGACCCCAGCCCAAAACTCGCTAGGGTTTGAATTCAAAGGATAGAACCACCGATGCCACTTAAGAATTACTCTATCTGAAACAAAAATACTTAATTTTTAACTCCTTATTTACCCTCGGTTTAGAAATTAAAAAAAATTCATTTATCTTCAATATCCTTTATATATCATATAAATATAAATTTATTAGTAATAACGGAGTACATTAGCTTTTCCTTTTACCAATAAATTATTAAATTTGTCTAAAAATAGGATGGAGCGTCATCCTCCACCTTCCGTAATCGCTGGGACACCGAACCGAAGATCAACCAAGCCAAAGAGGGCAAAACGGTAACTCGGATTCCTCACAGCCACTGCGCCGCAGCCGCAGCCACCAAGTTAGTTAGCTCACTCATCATTGGACCCCGCACGCCATGGCCAGATCTCCGGCAGCCAGCCTTTTTTTCACCGCAGATGTTTACGCTTTTCACCACCTGAAAACGCATAGCGACCGGCTTACCGGAGTCAGCCAGCCGCGGCGGCGGCGGCGGCGGTTCGTGGGAGGAGACTAGTTTTTAAGGGCGGATTTATATATAAAAGGGATCCCCGTCCCTGTCGCTGTTGCGCCCAAGCACAAGTGCACAACCCATCCCGCGCCCCCACTTGCCGATTACTTTTGTGCCCGCGCGCTGGCTCACCCTGTTCTTATCGCCCTCCCTTTCTCTCCTCTCCCTCCCTTCTCTCCTCTCTGTCCCTTCTCCAAGGTCATGGCGAACGAGAAACAGCGGCAGGGGAAATAGCAAGTGGGAGATCGGCAGAGTGTGCGTGTGAGAGGTAGGCCGCGTGCTGCCCCTTCTCTAGGAGTATCTACCTCTTGTGTTCTTCTTCCTGCGTGCATATGTGGAGATTGTATCATATCGTTTGTTGTTCATCATCCATCCGTGGCTTGTTGTCCTTTTGATGTTTGGTTGGGTTGCTGTTCTTCGGTGAAGCATGTGGTTGTGTTCTTGGTGGACTTGTGGTCCGAGATGTGATCTGTTTGGCTAGATCTTGTCCTTTTTCTCGGAAATTTTGTGGATCGTAGTTGCTTGCGGTAAGAAAATTCCGGTTTGGCTACGACTTGTTTGTTGCTCTTTGCTTCTCTTCCTCTTTTCTGGGTGATTTTTCTGGTTTTTGTGGATTGCTTCTGTCAGGCTTGAGTAAATCCACGGCAGTGTTCAAAGTTTGCAGCTTTTATAATTATGCAATTTGCTGCCAGCCAAAAAAGGAAAAAAAATACGTCTCTTCTTTTCCCCACTCGCGGTGTTTTTTACCAGATCTCAGTACTTTACCAGTTTACATGGACTAAGGAATTCAGGTCTGTGGTAAATACTGCTCTGGCCTCTGGGAAATGTATAGTGGTTGGGTGCAAAGAGAAAAAAAATATAATCATTTCTGCTTCCTCTATGCTCCATTTGATGTGTGCTTGATCCATTTTTTTGTCTCTTGTTTTCTGAAATATAAATATATTCTCATCTGAAATGTTTTTCCCGTGCTTTTTTAATCCTTTTCGTCTCCCCTTGATCTGATCAAAGCTTGTTCTTTCATGTTTCTCAACTTGCTTTATGGAAAGGTGGGAAAAGATAAGAAATTTCACATGCTTCAACTTCTTGTGGTTCCTGCTTGTTAGAAAGCATGGGAATTGCTTTTCAGCCAATCCTGTGTATGGGAAAATGTTTTCATTCTCCAACTCTTGACTAATTCTTCCATCGCTACTTTTTTGTGAGTGGAAAAATGCATTGGTACTTTATGATCATGCATGAATCATGATAACTTTATGCTTATAACTGTGAGAGGTTTATGATTTATGATTAATCTCCGGGCTATGTAGATCGAGGATGTTTTCCGGAGGGGGGAATACCGGTACTGCATGTTTATTTTGGTAATTGCATAATTATCGAATTAGGATGCTGCCGTAACCGTAGTTACCTCTTTTAATAACTCTAACCGTGTTGCCCATGTTGCCTAGTTAAGGAGGTAACACTTATTGCGTTTAGACGTAGTAATCTAGTAATAAGTTGCTTAAACCTCGTTTTAATTCTATATTTACCATAAGCTACTTTGCTTGCTTTTGTGCAGGCGAATATTACTAGTACTCGTACAAAGGAAGTCTTGGCTACGTGCGAGTGAGGAGTGAATTGCTTCGGGGTCAGTGCGTGTGTGTGTGTGCGGCGATGATGGGAGGCGGGCTGGTGATGGACCAGGGCATGATGTTCTCCGGCGTGCACAACTTCGTGGATCTCCTGCAGCAGAACGGCGTCGGCGACAAGAACCTCGGCTTCGGCTCGCTCATGCCGCAGACGTCGTCCGGCGAGCAGTGCGTGATGGGTGAGGGCGACCTCGTGGACCCACCGCCGGAGAGCTTCCCGGACGGCGGGGAGGACGACAGCGACGACGACGTGGACGACATCGAGGAGCTGGAGCGCCGCATGTGGCGCGACCGCATGAAGCTGAAGCGGCTCAAGGAGCTGCAGCAGACCCACGGCAAGGACCTGGCGGCCGGCAGCGGCGATCCGTCCAAGCCGCGGCAGTCGCTGGAGCAGGCGCGGCGCAAGAAGATGTCGCGCGCGCAGGATGGCATCCTGAAGTACATGCTCAAGATGATGGAGGTGTGCCGCGCGCAGGGGTTCGTGTACGGGATCATCCCGGAGAAGGGGAAGCCGGTGAGCGGCGCCTCCGACAACCTCCGTGGTTGGTGGAAGGAGAAGGTCCGCTTCGACCGCAACGGCCCGGCCGCCATCGCCAAGTACCAGGCCGACAACGTCGTCCCGGGCTGCGAGAACGAGCTCACCTCCGGCACCGGTAGCCCGCACTCGCTGCAGGAGCTGCAAGACACCACGCTCGGGTCGCTGCTCTCGGCGCTCATGCAGCACTGCGACCCTCCGCAGCGGCGGTACCCGCTCGAGAAGGGCGTCCCTCCGCCGTGGTGGCCCACCGGCGACGAGGAGTGGTGGCCGGAGCTCGGCATCCCCAAGGACCAGGGCCCGCCTCCGTACAAGAAGCCCCATGACCTCAAGAAAGCCTGGAAGGTCAGCGTGCTCACCGCCGTCATCAAGCACATGTCGCCGGACATCGAGAAGATCCGCCGGCTCGTCCGCCAGTCCAAGTGCCTCCAGGACAAGATGACCGCCAAGGAGATTGCCACCTGGTTGGCGGTCGTCAAGCAGGAGGAGGAGCTGTACCTGAAGCTGCACCCCGGCGCCCGCCCTCCGGCGCCTTCCGGCGGCATCGCCAGCGCCATATCGTTCAACGCCAGCTCAAGTGAGTACGACGTCGACGTCGTCGACGACTGCAAGGGCGACGAGGCCGGCAACCAGAAGGCTGCTGTCGCCGACCCAACCGTGTTCAACCTTGGCGCCGCTATTCTGAATGACAAGTTCCTCATGCCGGCGTCCATGAAAGAGGAGACCTCCGACGTTGAGTTCATCCAGAAGAGGAGCGCAGCCGGCGCTGAGCCTGAGCTGATGCTGAACAACCGTGTCTACACCTGCAACAATGGCCAGTGCCCGCACAGCGACTACGGATACGGGTTCCTTGACCGGAATGCGCGCAACAGCCACCAGTACACCTGCAAGTACAATGATCCCCTCCCGCAGACCACGGAGAACAAGCCGTCGCCGCCGGCCGTCTTCCCTGGAACCTACAACCCGCCGAACCAGGCGCTGAACAACAATCTGGATTTCAGCCTGCCCCAGGACGGCCAGAGGTCAATTGCCGAGCTGATGAACTTGTACGACAGCAACTTCGTGGCCAGCAAGAACCTGAGCAACGACGATGCCACGATCATGGAGAGGCCTAATGCAGTCACCCCAAGGATGCAGATGGATGACGGCTTCTTTGGACAGGGCAATGGCATCGGCGGCAACAGCGGATGTGAATTCGAAGATGTCAGTGGCATGATGCAGCAGCAGACTACCCCACCACAGCAGCATTTCTTCATCCGCGACGACGCGCCGTTCGGTAACCAGATGGCCGACATCAACGGCGCACCAGAGTTCAGGTTCGGGTCTGGTTTCAATATGTCAGGTGGCGTCGACTACCCTGGCGCAATGCAGGGGCAGCAGAAGAACGACGGCTCCAATTGGTACTACTGAAGAAATAAACCTGTAGGGTTTAAAGAAAGATCACCTTTAAGCTTTTAAATTCACCATGGTCCTCCTCTGCTTCCATGGGGGAAGCGTGTCCTGTGAACTCTGGTAATTCTATAGGTCTTTCTCATATAGGTTTTGTAGTAGTTGCAAAATGGCTGGAACTTGGAACTGGTTTATACATGTATGTCCGTCCAGCCAGTAAACCTCCTATGGAAACTTGATGCTATTTCTAGTTTAAATTTGTTAGTTAAATGCTGTTCATACGCCTGGTTGTCTGTTAAATTCATACCTGTGCTTGTTTGGATCTATGGATTTAGACGAGAGGAACGGGACATGATGGGGGATGGCGTGGAATGAGATGATTCGTAAGGATGTTTGATTGGATGAATAAAATTATTTGATAATGTGTTTGGTTTGATGGCGAGGAGGGATGGGATAATTCGGTCTCACGTTAGGTTTAGGGAATGAGAATAGATGGTTGGATGAATGGAGAATAGATGGTTGGACGAATGGAATTCTTCGACAATGTGTTTGGTTTGATAAACAAGGAGGGATGAGATAATTCAGTCTCACGTTTGGTTTGGAAAATAAAAATGGATGGAATGTGCATCTCACCGCGCCACCCAGCAGCGTGCCCCTGCCGCCTAGTCACGCCACTGTCTAGCCCCTACTGCCCAGCCGTGCCGCCCCTGCCGCTCTAGCCATGTCACCCCTGTCGCCTAGCCCCGTTGGCCCTCCCGCCCCCAATCAATGTGCCGCCCAACCTAGCCCCGCCGCCTAGAGCCTTAACCGTGTTGTCTAGTTGCCTCCTTGCCATCCCTGGCTGTGTTGTACTGTTCGGAATCATGTCGTTCGATAAAAAATTTCTTGCCATACAGTTCAACCTCTACAGGAAATACTCTTTTTCTTAGAATTGTTTGGTTTTATTCGGTGCCACCTAATCCCTCAAATCAAACAACCGTATCACCTGAAATTGACGAATCATCCGGTGCCGTTCCTCAGGCTCTCTCTTGCGGTACTCTACGTGCGGCTCAACCTGGTAAGGTTTCCACTCTCCTTGGGCGTTTCTTCCCTCGCTGTCTGTCTTGCTTTTGCCTATACACGTTTGGTTGCTACGGTATATTCGGCACTGTTCCTCTATAGATGTCAATTGCCAATCGTGATAAATTTCAGCCTAACCCGTGCAAAATTTTCTTGCTCCTGTATCTATCATGCCTGGAAATTTTGTCAAGATCAAGACCAGAAGAAAAACATTAGTACATTTACCTGGACTCTTGTTCACTTGGATGTTGATGTGGCCAGTGCTCAGTGGTACTAATCCAGATCCCTTTCGCATTCCCTTGCTGGTGGTGAAAGTTAATCCTGTTCGAGTTGCTTCTCTCGTTTCTTGTCAATGATCTTAATGTCTTTCACATCAAGATGCTTGGAAAGTTAGGATTTTATATTATCGCTTTTCGTAAAGCCGGGTCAATGCAAAGCTGCAACCCTAAGAAAAAGTTAGGCAGTCCAAAGCTTTAATAACAACCTTGTCCATATTTATTATGTATTTTTAGGACATAATTACCTTCCCCACTCTTAAAAAGCTAAAAATTATTTGGTTCAGCTCCAACTCACCCTTATAAAGATACCAAAATTAGAGCTTCCAAATAGACCCTTTATTGACAGCACTAGCCGATTTAACATGGTATGGGATCCAGAATTACATAACGATAGCTTGTCACAAGAAAAGCTTCTTCATCGGGACATTTTTTACTTTTAACCTTAAAGAGAAGACCTTGGGGAAATTAACTTTAGGTGAAACTCTTTATTTTAATTTCATTATGGGAGATTTAGGGTATGATTGTTTCAGCTTCTGACAGCTGCAGCTACTTCTAGAATCTGAAGCTGAAATAAATGGTCTAGATTCAGGACTCAGATTATAAGAATCAGTAGTTACAGAATCTAAAAATAAACTAGAATCTAGAAGCTAGGAAACACTAGTTTCTCTAGATTCTCACTAGCTATCTCTTACTATCTAACTAAGAATTTCCGGCTGCTAAAAACTAAAACAAATAGATCCTTAGAATAAAACTAAGGACATGTTTGGAAGTACTCAACTCTACTATTTTATTCTTCGCTCCAAAATCAATGATAGAGTCATTTCACGGTAAAGTAATTATTTGTGCAGTTGTTACACCTTACACGGTAGAGTAGTGAAGGGCATCTTTGACTAGCAAATGAGCTCTCCTTCCAAGAAGGATGGTTAGGAGGTGTAATGTCAATTATAACCGATGCAATATGTGTTTATATGTTATAGGTTATATATTTTAATATTTATAAATTAAAAGTACGTAACAATACACAAACCAATGTATATGTATGAATCTTGTATGTATTCTATCATTTAAAACAAAAAACAGCATATTTGTAAGACCTGTAGAAGAATCACATATTTGTAAGCCCTCTAGACAAGATAAAATGTGACTCAATCATAATATAAATTTCTAGTTCTAATGAAAAGTAAAAGAAATTATCAATTTATCATGAAATACATCCATAGTCATAATATTCGGTAAGAGGTTGACCCAACAGATGCTTGATGGGAAATTGTGTGTTGTTATACATTTTTGGTATCATAGGGTTATAATTTAGATCACGACCGCAGTTTGTAAAGTCCAGATCTTTGTTTGAATACTCGTGAATGAAATTGAATGTTCACAATGCCTTGTAGGAGCAATGATTACCTCAATAGGCAGTGGGAGGGCCAGCATTGGAGGGAGGAGGCCAGTGTTGGCGGGGAAGATGGTGACAGTTGGCTTCCAAGGTCAAGAGCTCAGGGCTAACGAAGCATATTAGCCCTATTATAGGTGAAAGTTGTCTAAAGAGGGTTGAATAGACAACCCTAAAAAATTCTTTGAAAACACATTAATACATCTGGAATATCAGGTTATTTCCAAAACTTTTGGGGTTTGGATGTTCCGATATTTATCGAATGTTCTAGGATTCTGGAAACTCCGGGGTACTAAAAGTTTTGAGATTTTCTGGTAGGCACAGAAAATCATAAATCAACTTTGAAATGAAATTTTACTTCTATGCTAGGTTCACAAATAGATAGATCTATTTGCTGATAAGTTATACTGGCACAAAAACTAGATCTAACATGTATTCTAGTAAATTAAGCAATTTTTCAAAGCTTAAATAGACAAACATGAAATGAAGAACAATGAACGTGAGATTTGTTTACCAGAGTTTGAATCCAAGATCTATCGGGGATGTGACCTCCGGATACCCCACATTGGGCTTGTCAGTCCAGACCAGGAGTAGACTAAGCCCAGCATAGAAGTTCGGTATGGTCCATAGAGGGGGGTTCGATAAGAAAGGTCAAATCCTTATCGTAACTGAATCCCAGATATGTTTGTATCAGAATTCATATAATTAGGGAATTAGCACTTAAGTTCGGTAGGCAATCTTAAATCGACTTGGGATAGAGTCCTAAGTTATTGGGCTCACCTACTGAGTATATAAAGGAGGCGAGGCATCCCCAGAGACATCTAATCATCCAATCTCATCACATTCTTCTTGCTTTCTACGTCTTAAGCCTTCATAGCTTAATTGCGTCGTGTTGTAAGCTCAATCACCATATTATACACCAAAACACTAGACGTAGGGTTATTATCCTTCGGAAGACATGAACCAGTATAAACCTTAGCTCTTGTTTACTAGAGTTGACCATCAGGTTTAAAGGCATTGCGCTTCCCTTACCATCTAATCACCACCTCGGTTACCCCCCTAGGTGGACTGCTCGGTGATTCATCAATAGTTGGCGCGCCAGGTAGGGGGTCACAATGGTTTTCACCAGGATCCGATGGCATCACCACATCGACTTTCTGCCAAGCCTAGGACAACATTTATCCTAGGTGATACCACATTCATTGTCGACTCGACTGGAAGGCTGGTCCCTTTTGACTCGACGCCAGCACCGAACCGGTCACCACGTCAGGTTCTTGACCCTTTCATCGCCCGAATGGCGGATCGGACCACGGAGCATTTGACCAACACCATCAGAGCTAGTGATAGACCAGCTTATCGAATAGGTAGCGGACCGACTAATTCAGCACTTCTCGAGACATCCCAAAGACCTATTCCCGCAAGCCTCCTCTCCCCGTCCTCGGGAAGACTTTCCCGAGCATGCCAAGGGATAGCTTGCTGGACATCTTACTCAAGCACGCGCCAGGGTCACTGACGACAGAGCCTTACCCCCAGGATCTAGCTCCTCCCGCCACATCGAATCGACAAAGCCGGGGCGTCAGAACCCTGGGAAAAGTGGCTGGCGTGCTCGGAAGGACGACCGACGGTTCAAGCGCTCAAAGAAGGATCGACAAAATGATGCCGTGGAACGGCTTAAGAAGACCAACGAGGATGTTCAATGCAGGAGGAGTAGCGGACTAGGATCATGAAGACGACGGACCAGCGAGGATCGACGTCGGCTTAGACCATCCTCGAGAGGGAGGACTACAACCCGATGCCACTCCAAATTTGGTAGGGATGATAAACGTCGTCCCACTCAAGCTCTTCCTTTTGTTCAGATATGTACCCTTCACCCTTATATAAAATAAAGTAGAAATTTTGCTTCAAGCAAAATTGCATCACGCGTTATCATCACTAAATCGCTAGGCTCGAACCCACTTAAGTCGATGCAAAATATCTTGTGCCTAGCTCAAACGGTTATGCCAATATAAAGCAGCTCTGGGTTTGGCGTTAGCAATCACGCGAGCAAAAAGGAGCCGGCGTTAGTGCCCCTCTCGACACTCGACTGATCACTAAGACCCTTCGGGGGCTCAAGTCTTTAGCCATAACTTTGCCAAAGTCTCGAGGGTCTCGGGAACCCGTGACGTCTGATGTTGGGTTTGTGCATAAGCGGCATCAGTTCTCCATACCCAAAGACTATACGGCTATACTGGGAGCTCGAGGCCTACCCTTGAGCATGCGAAGGACTTAATGAAATCCAGAGTAAAAAACCCTCAGGGGCTTACGTTGCCTGATGTTGGTAGGCATGTACGTGGTGTGAGGGCCCTGCGTTGAGTACTATTGATTTACAATCCGTTGATGTTATTCTTGGTATGGATTGGCTTTCTTAATACCAAACTGTTATCTCTTGTTCTTGGAAGACCATTACTTTGCGAGCTCCATCGAGAGAGGAGATTGTTTTTCAAGGAAAAACCTCGCCATACACACTTTCTATGTTGAGCAGATTTTTCCCTAACCGATGGATATTAAAATATGAGATTCTTTAGTCGTTAATAGAAGGGCAAGACCATGTGTGCGGTAAATTTTATTGGTTCTACTCCGTTTTATTCATTGCACACCATGTGTTCGATGAAATGCCTATGAGAGACTTACATGCCATTTTTTCTTTTTGGATCTAGTAGAAGTAATATTTGTCACTTGCAAAGTGATATATTGTTGAAAAGATATTGTTTCCTTTAAGAAAATCTAAATTTAGTTACTATGGAGTAGACCAAATAACATCGTATAAACGACGTTAAGGAGCGTAGAAAGAATGTTTTGGTGTTGCTTATACCTTGGTTGTGTAATACTCAATATGTGTTTATACATATATAGGTGGTAGCACTTCTGAGCACACTTAAATATAGTTTTCTTTATCATCACTGTTATAAAGGCAAGTAACATACTATATTTATATTCATGTCTTACTTCTTTTGCAAGAAAATTAAAATTATGATGTTATTTTGGAATTTAATCCATTCATATTTATTTTGGCTATTTTGTTGATATCATGTTGCAACAAGAGAAAATATAAGAATTGACGTCAATTCATATGCATACATATGCACATATGCATTTTATAAGGTGATAAATGCCGGTCATTGCCATCGTGCGTGACTCGTATTGGTACATGGAGTTGCATGAGAGGCTAGTATATCTAGCACAAAACTCTCAAATAGAGTTGCATCATGGCATACATATATTTATATGATGATTGAAAGATATAGAATTTTGAGAAGTGAAAATCAATGCCATGATAAGTGAAAAGCATATTGAAGATTATTGTTGATGCAATTGGTTAATTGTAAAACAATTTGTGAATAAGTGAGATATGTTTATATTCATAATTGTTGCTTGCTGAGCTTGTCTCATCCCTTTTAAATTCTATTTCAGGTTTGTTTACTTGGTGAATCTATCCTTTTGGGTAGGAGACTTGTAGCGGCACATATCACTTCCTCATTTATAACTATAAACCAAACTATGTTTAAAATAGTCATGTTTTGTAATATATAGTTTGTATTGTAATAAGTTGATGCCCTAAGTAAGTTGGTTTGCTAGTCATAGAGATGCTTATGACTTTTGTGTGAAAAAGTTGATATCTTTGGCAATATGTTATAACTGCCTGTGATTGTGCTGTAGATTACATCGTAATTACAGAGGAAATGTTACCATTTTTTTGGTTTTTGGATGTTAATTACAGATTGGAATGTTAGGGCATTACAGGCATCTATGAAAAATATGCCGCGTGGCCCTGTGGCTAGGCCACATCACATCATGTGGGTGGTCATCAGCTCAGAGTTCACGCAACGAAGTAAGATGAATGGAACCAAGAGACGAGACTCACTGGCGGTCGAGGGTTCACGGCGCAGTACGAGACGATCCTGAGCTCCATCGGGAAACAGGGCTTCCCGCTGAAGAAAGAGCTGAGGTATTTGGCGACCTTAGCCTGGGGCATCCATTCCACCAACGGATCATTCGGGTTGAAGGGCCCAAACAAGTCGTAGGCTGGCATCACCCGTTCTTGGAGTGGGCACACGCGCCGTAGCAAGAAGCACGCAGCGATACCGACTCGACTCAACCCTCGATGCCGAAGGTCCTTCACCACCCCCACCAGCTCTCGGACCTGGTCTGCCTCGGATGAGGGACCTTGATTGGTCCATGAGTCGAAGGGCTCTGGTCACATCCTAACCTCCGCCTGAATGGCCGGGGGTGGTTCATTCCGTAGAACCACTCCAACCATCACCCCTTGTTCGAGGTGGTCAGCGACATCTCTGGGTACTCCGCCGACCTGCCGCTATGGAATTGGAGCATTACGCTCCCAGTCGCCTTGGGCCCTAATGCTTGACAGAGGACAAAGTAATGCCAGAACAGATTCTAGTGTAGGTCTATCCCCAGGTATGCCTCACACAAGTGCACGAAAACCATGACCTGAAGGATGGAGTTAGGGGCGAGGTGACCGAGGGCGATCCCATAATGGTGGAGGAGCCCTCAAAGGAAAGGATGCGCCGACAGGCCAAGTCCGCGCACGATGAAGGACTCGAAGAGAACAATCTCATCTGTGTCCGACATCAAGAACACCTCACCCTCCGGCACACGCTAGTCCAAAACCACCTGCTCCGACAGAATGATACGGACAATTCCCCTATGGTTGATAAAGATACTCAAAATCAATTTCAAGGACCAATAACGTGTGCCCGTGCTAAATAAATTAACCAACAGGTGAATTTGCTCTTGAGTAAAAATAATATTTCCTATGAGAATCAATTGTTACCTCATGCCCCTAAATTAATTGTTCTCAGGTATGAAGACATTGGAGAATCCTAGAAGGAGCGGCACCAAGCTAATAACCAAAGAACAAATGCCAATGATGCTATTTTGGTTTCCAGTGACCTATTAGGAGAAAAATATGCATAGAAGATGAACTAGAGCTTCGATTGTAATGTCTAGCCATAGCTTGAAAATCTTATCTCATAAGCTTTCCAACGGATTTGGCCCCATCCCTTAATTCAATCTGAACACTGAGTTATCAACCAAATAAAGTGACGACCAAAAACTGCTGCACCATAAAGTGATGACCAACCAAATAAATGGACGAGTTGAAACTGCAGCCAGCTGATTTATTATGTTTATTGTGCTATTTAATTAGGGTTTTATGCACCATAACTAGCATTTTAATCTATTGTAAAACTGCCAGCCCTCTCTCCTATATATAGGAGTATTCTCCTCTATGAGATGGGTCTAATTTTCGAGATGAACACGGTTCTTATGCATATTCTTGAGTGTTCTAGCCACAGGCAGAATCTTCTCTAAGATTATGCATTTATTTCCGTTGTTCTTGCAAGCCCTTTGTGATTGTAGCGAGGATTGTAATCCGCTTGACTTGGTTGAGTGGACAACGTGAGGTTGGGCGAACTCTGTGCTGCAGGTTGTTGCACATGCAACAGTTGGCTGCACAAGACTCGTTAGGTTTCACGAGTATCTTCGATTCTACGTCGTGAAGGTTGGATGCATCCTCATATCATTTGGTATCAAAGCCTCAGTTGTCACGGTAGAATCTTTATCCCTAGTTGTAGTTTTATTTTCGTCCTATCTGAAATTTGCCTCACAAAAATATTGAACCTTAGTTTACGATCTGTTGTTCTTGTGCGTTCTGCTAAGTTTTAATCCAAGAGATCGTGTTCTTGTTGCTGAACGCTTCTTTATTCTTCATGTTACTTATTTTGGTCCCCCTGTGTTCAGTTTAATATCTTAGTTGTATTTTCCACAAACAAACTCATATTATTGTTTACTCATCCTTGTTGGAAAATAAAAAAACCCTACTATATTGTCAAATTTTAGGTTTCTTGCTACTAAAAAAAGCCTGAATTCTTTTTGATAGCCATTCTTTCCTTTGCGAATACTTTGATCCCACAAAAACTAGCTGATCTGTTGCATAGGGCTACACTTGGTGATCTTGTTCTCTCAGTTGCATTAGAAAAGAAAGTTCTGAATCATTGTTAAAAATAGCAATACAGCTGACAAGAATAAGAAAAAAAACTAAAGTGACTGCTTTGCACTCTAAAAAAATAAAGAGGCAGTTTGCTATGTGAAAAAAGAAGAAGAGAGGGGCTATTATTTTTGCAATATTAGGAGAATAGTTATGTTTGTGCAATCTTGTGCCCTATTTTATATCAGTTTAATCAGCTAGCGTCTTTCCATAACCATTGCAATTGAGCCATTTTTGTCACTCATATCTATTGCTGTCTCACCCCTTTGATTGCATTTGATTCTATTATCTTTGTGTGTGAATTGCTTTTGTTTATCTTCCAAACTTTGTGTTCAGCAACTAGATTTTGCGTTCTCACATGGATAACTACTTAGTGAGACTACATCGAGAATTCAGATTGTGTAGGATAATATTTTCCCTACTAAGCTCCACAAATAAAATCGTTGTAGGCTTTGATCTTAGCTGTGAGTTCGCTAAACCTTATATTATTCTGCCTCACTATTTAAGTGTGAACTCCTTTATCAATCAGCAAAGGGTAAGTAAGAACTTCAATGGTAAGGATAAGTGAGGTTGAGAGTACTAGCCACACATATAGTTTTTTTCTTTTGCTGTTTGCCCAACTAACCATGTCAGGTCAAGGTGAAAATTCAGGGAACAGTGGACGTGCGCCAGATGCCATAGTTAACTGGACTGAATATTGTGAATTGAGAGACACACTACAACAAGAGATCACTGTTGAAAATGAGCAGCTGAGAGAAGAAGTGAATAACTCCATACAAGATCTTCAAATTGAAGTAAATCAACAATTGAACGTACTCCACGCTAACATAGTTGCTGACATTGTACAGCAACTACAACCACAAGCTGAACAAGAACCTTTAGTAAGTGAGACAGATAAGGAAGCCGCTGCTCGAAGGGCTCATGCTGCTAATGTAAACCCTCAACCTGTTAGAAATGTAAGGGTTGGTGATAAAAACAATAATAATGCAGGAAGGAGGGGTGGTCGTGGCGTGGGTCGTGGAAGAGCTGCATATGAGCCAATTCATATTAATATACCACTGCATAATGAACCAAATCAATGCCATCCGCGCAACGACAACAATCGTCCTGATAAACATAGGTTTGGAAAACTTAAATTTTTTACAGGAAACAATAATCCTAAAGAATACCTAACTTAGGAACTAAAAGTCGACAAAATCTTTCAGATGTACAACTATACCAAAGAAAAGAAACTTGCAATGTCATCACTTGAATTTAAAGATTATGTGCTGATTTGGTGGGAACAAATTCAGAATCAAAGAGAGGATCATGACGAACCTCCTGTAGCGTCGTGGACTGAAATGAATGTTGAGATGAGAGCAAGGTTTGTCCCTCGTTATTACAAGCGTGATCTATTTGATGAATTGCAGGGCCATAGGCAAGGAGGTCCCACGGTGGATGAATATTACAAGGAGATGGAAATGGCCATGATTCGTGCCAATGTATATGAACATGAAGAGCAATTCATGGCACGTTTTCTCGCTAGTTTGAATTATCCTATCAAGCGCATTGTTGAATTTCAGCCATATGACAATGTGGTAAAATTAGTGCATTAAGCAATCAAAGCTGAACGACAAGTACAACAAGATTTGAAGGTAACAAAGAATTCTTCATTTGCCTCCCATTCAACTCATAGCAATCTGGCACCTACAATAGGTAAATCCACCTCTCGGTTCAATTCTTTTCGCGCTAATAGTTCTGGTGCAAGTGTTTCGTCCAGTCCTCATGCAGCTCAAAGTAGAAAAGAGCAATCTCCCCAAATGTGAAGCAAGGTCCAACAGCAAGTGCTTTTTCCACGGGCTCTACAGCAAAGAGTAGTTCTATTCAATGTTTCAAGTGTTTAGGGCGAGGACTTATCTCAAGGGAGTGCCCAAATAACCGCACAATGCTAATAACCAAGGGAGGTGAGTATGAATCTACAAGTGAAGAAGAAGATGATCCAACTGCTGAATTGGGTGAGGAGGAGAACAATATGACTTACTTTGATTTTGAGAGTGGTCAATCTCTCATTATCACAAAGAAAGTATTAAGCGTACAACCAAAGCAAGATCATGAACAACACTGCAATCTTTTTCATACGAAGGCAAAGGTAAATGGTCGTGTATGTCGGGTAATCATAGATGGTGGAAGCTGTCATAATTTAGAAAGAAAAGAAATGTGTGAAAAACTTAGATTAAAGCAGTTGTGACACCCGCATCCATACCATGTGCAGTGGTTGAGTGATTGTGGAGATGTGAAGATTCAGCATACGGTGAAGGTGCCTTTCAAAATTGATGAGTATTATGATACAATAGAATGTGATGTTGTTCCTATGACGGCTTGTCATTTACTGCTAGGTCGACCATGGCAATTTGATCATGGCATTCAACATGATGATCGCACCAATCAGTACTCATTCAAGTGGAATAGTAAAGAATATGTCCTTCGACCAATGTCTCCTACTCAAATTTATGCTGATACAATGCAAAAGAATGAGGTAAATGTTGGAAGTATTAAGGAGCAAGAGAAGAAAAAACTGAGAAACCCAATTCAGTGAGTGAGTGTTACAAACCAAATGAGAATGAGAATAAAAAGGGTGAGAAACAAAAGTTAGTAATGCTAGCCACTAAATTAGAACTGAGAGAAGTAAACAAAAACTCAATTTGTGTGCATTTTGTGCTAGTATACAAAGATGTGTTGTTTTCTACTAATGACATCTCATCTCTTCCAAGTGCTATCACAAATATTTTGCAGGAGTTTGATGATGTTTTTCTAGAAGAGATACCTACTGGTCTTCCCCCACTTCGATGCATTGAACATCAAATTGATCTTATCCTAGGATCTTCTCTTCCAAACCGACCGTCGTATCGAGTCAATCCAAAGGAAACAAAGGAAATATAGCGATAAGTACAAGCATTTCTTGAAAAAGGGTATATTCGTGAAAGCCTTAGTCCTTGTACAGTTCTTGTTATTCTAGTTCCTAAAAAAGATGGTACATGGCGCATGTGTGTAGAATATAGAGCGATTAACAACATCACAATTAGATATCGTTATCCTATTCCTAGGTTAGACGATATGCTTGATGAATTGAGTGGTACTGTTATTTTCTCAAAAATTGACTTGTGTAGTGGGTATCATCAAATTAGAATGAAAGAGGGCGACGAGTGGAAAACTACATTCAAAACAAAATTTGGTTTGTATGAGTGGCTAGTGATGCTTTTTGGTTTAACTAATGCACCTAGTACATTTATGAGATTAATGAATCATGTTTTGAGAGCCTTCATTGAAAAATTTGTTGTAGTTTATTTTGATGATATTTTGATATATAGTCATAGCAAGGAAGAGCACGTTGACCATATTGCACAAGTGCTACAAGTGCTTAGATCTGAAAAATTATATGCTAACAGGGAGAAGTGCACATTTTGCACAAACAAGGTTGTCTTTTTAGGCTTTGTTGTTTCTGCAGAGGGAGTAGAAGTGGATGAATCTAAAGTTGAAGCAATCAAGAATTGGCCAACACCTATCAATGTCAGTCAAGTGAGAAGCTTTCATGGTCTTGCTGGGTTCTATCGACGTTTTGTGAAGAATTTCAGCACCATTGCTGCACCTTTAAATGAGCTCACCAAGAAAGGTGTTGAATTTGTTTGGGATAAGTCACAAGAAAAAGAGTTTCTAGAACTTAAGAAATGCCTAACTGAAGCACCTTTGCTTATTTTGCCTGATTTTGACAAACCATTTGAGATTGAATGTGATGCTAGTGGTTTGGGCATTGGTGGTGTTTTGATATAAGAGGAAAAATCAGTAGCATACTTTAGCGAAAAACTTGGTGGTGCTCAATTAAATTATCCTGTTTATGACAAAGAGTTGTATGCTTTGGTCTGTGTTCTAGGCACTTGACAACATTATCTATTGCCTAAAGAATTTATCATATATTCTGATCATGAAACACTAAAATATTTAAGAGGGTAAGCTAAACTGAACCGTAGACATGCTAAATGGGTTGAGTTTATTGAATCTTTCCCATACATTGTGAAATACAAGAATGGCAAAGAAAATATGGTTGTTGATGCCTTGTCTCGCAGGATTGTACTTTTAAATAAACTGTCAATTGAGGTTCTTAGACTAGAATGTTTGAAAGATTTATATGCTGCAGATAAAGAGTTTACTGAACCATACTCTAAATGCAAAGATGGAAAAGGTTAGGGCAAGTTCCATATTGATGATGGATTTTTGTTTTGTGCTAACAAGTTACGTGTTCCAGGTTCCTCCGTGCATTTACTATTGTTGCAGGAATCACATGCCGGTGGTTTAATGGACATTTTGGGAGGGACAAGACATTGGCCATGCTATCTGACCACTTCTATTGGCTAAAGATGCGATGAGATGTTGAACGATTTATGTAAAGATGTGTCACATGTCATAAAGCTAAGTCCAAAATTAATCCCCATAGTTTGTACATTCCACTTCCTGTTCCTAGTGTACCTTAGGAGGATATTAGCATGGATTTAATTCTAGGATTGTCTAGGACAAAATGTGGGAGAGATACCATATTTATAGTGGTAGATAGGTTATCTAAAATGGCATATTTATTGCTTGTCACAAGAACGACGATACGTCACATGTTGCTGTCCTATTTTTAGGGAAATTGTCTGATTGTATGGAGTGCCAAGAACCATTGTTTCGGATCATGATGTCAAGTTTATGAGCTACTTTTGAAAGACATTGTGGGCCAAGCTTGGGACAAAGTTATTGTTTTCAATAACTTGTTACTCACAAACTGATGGACAAACTAAGGTAGTGAATCGCACACTCTCCACGTTACTACGAACAATGATCAATAAGAACATGAGGGAGTGGGAGGATTGTCTTCCACACGTGGGATTTGCATATAACAGGGCAGTTTATTCAACAATCCAATTGTGCCCTTTTGAAGTTGCTTATAGATTTAAACCAATCACACCACTTGAATTGCTGCCACTTCCACTTCAAGAGAGGGCAAATATAGAGGCAACTAAGCGTGCTGAATTTGTGAAAGCCATACATTCTAAAACAAAAGAAGCTATAGAGAAGAAGGGACGGTATTTTTCTGAAAAGGCAAACAAAACAAGGAAGAAAATGCTTTTTGAACCAAGAGATTTAGTTTGGGTGCATGTACTCAAAGAGTGTTTTCCAGCGAAGCGTAAGTCCAAGCTTATGCCACATGCTGATGGTCCATTGAAAATCAATGATAATGCATACAAGATAGACCTTCTAGGAGATGACTACAATGTGAGTACTACATTCAACATAGCTGATTTGTCACCATTCTTTGGATCATCCAACACAGAGTCGAGGACAACTCTTTTTCAAGAGGGGGAGGATGATACGGGCAACTCTCCTACGGTTCATCAAGATACTCAAAATCAATTCCAAGGACCAATAACACGTGCCCATGCTGAACAAATTAACCAATAGGTGAATTCGCTCTTAAGTAAAAATAATATTTCCTATGAGAATCAATTGTTATCTCATACCCCTAAATTAACTGTTTTCAGGTATGAAGACATTGGAGAATCCCATAAGGAGCAGCACCAAGCTAATAATCATGCAACAAATGCCAATGATGCCATTTCGGTTTCCAGTAACCTGTTAGGAGAAAAATGTGTATAGAAGATGAACCAAAGCTCCGATTGCAATGTTTAGCCATAGACTAGAAAGCTTGTCTCATACGCTTTCCAACGGATCTGGCCCCATCCCTTAATTCAATCTGAACACTGATTTATCAACCAAATAAAGCGACGACCAGAAACTACTGCACCATAAAGTGACGACCATCCAAATAAATGGACGAGCTAAAACTGCTGCCAGCTGATTTATTATGTTTCTTGTGCTATTTAATTAGGGTGTTATGCATCATAACTAGTATTTTAATCTATTATAAAACTGTCAGCCCTCTCTCCTATATATAGGAGTATTCTCCTCTATGAGAGGGGACTAATTTTTCGAGATGAACAATGTTCTTATGCATATTATTGAGTGTTCTAGCCACATGCAGAATCTTCTCTAAGATTGTGAATTCTTTCCTGTTGTTCTTGCAAGCCCTTTGTGATTGCAGCGAGGATTGTAATCCGCTTGACTTGGTTGAGTGAACAACATGAGATTGGGTGAACTCCGTGCTGCAGGTTGTTTCACATGCAACGGTTGGCTACACAAGACTCGTCAGGTTTCATGAATATCTTCGATTCTACGTCGTGAAGGTTGGGCGCATCCTCGTATCACAGAAGCTGCGTCTTTTCCAGCTTGCGTAGTCGGCCTCTCAACATCACTGATCTCTCCAATTCCAGCGGCATTGGCGAACTCCCAGAGCCATCAGCTTCAGTTGAAAGAGGTGGCAGGCTTTGTGATAGCAAACGATGCACCCGCAGTGGTGCCCTGGGCATCGAGGAGCCAGCAGATTGGAAGAGGAAGACGAAGACGGCAAGCGGTTGTGCAAAAGGGGCAAGGATTCAAAACAATAGCACGCGGTTGGATGGCAAAGCGAGTGGCTTAAATAGCCTTGGGATCATCACCCCAACATAAGGCATGATCGCCATGACCAGGCGTCTCCTCGGTCATCGCGTCTGCTGCTGCCAAGGTGATCTGATGGATCCGCCTCTCTATCTACACCCACCGTCTATGCCTGCGCGTGGCCCAGTCAGAGTAGAGACATCCTTTCTGTCTTCTCAATTGTAACGCATTAATTGCGGGCGAAGAACACTAGAAGACAACTTTTTGCGTGCACCAGTGGAGCCCGTGATGTTTTGGTTTCATCTGCGCTCGAGGACCTGCACGCCCGAGACCTTGCATGCTTGGGGGCTTATGTGCTAGAGGTCTTATGCGCTCGAGGTCTCCCATGGCCGAGAGGCTCATGCCTGAGACCCTGCGCGCTCGAGGGCTCCCATGCTCGGGGGTTCGCGCGCCCAAGACCTTGCGCACTCGGGGGTTTAGGCACCTAAGGACTCACGCGATCGAGGAATCGAGCCCCGAGGACTCGAGATCGACCGCGCTCGGGACCTTAATGGTCTCAGGACCTCAACAACCATCTTTTCCCAACCAGGCTTCAATGCGAATAGTTCCAAAGGATAAGATCGCCAACAAGCTTCGAAGGGTTTTTAAGGACCGGAATTCTAGATCTTTTTTTAGATTATTTTTGACCCTCGAACTAAATATTTCATTAAACTTGAGGCTTGAGGGCTACGCCGTGTGGGTGCACCTACGCGGTGCACCTCACATGAAGAGGAAGCCTAAAAGTTTTTCAGAATTGTCAGACTTCAAGCAGAAGTATAAAAACTCATATTAAAAGATGAGCTCCTCTCAGCTTGTTCAGTCGAAGTTTTTTTTTTCAACCAAGCTAAGAAGAGCTCGGGGGCTGCTGTCAGGGATGTGATCCCAGGGTACCCCATGTTGGGCTTATCAGTCTGGACTAGGAGCAGACCAAACCCAGCATAGAAGTCTAGTATGGACCATGGAGGGGGGTTCGATAAGGAAGATCAAATCCTTATCGGATAACCGAATCACGGATATGATATGTAGAGATATGCTTTTATTAGAATCCATATAATTAGGGAATTATCATCCGAGTTTGGTAAGCAATCTTAGATCGACTCGGGATAGTCCTAGGTTATTGGGCTCACCTCCTGAGTATATAAAGGAGGCGAGACACCCCCTAGAGGCATCTAATCATCTAATCATCTAATCTCATCATATTCTTCTTGCTTTCGACGCATTAAACATTCATAGCTTAATTGTATCGTATTGTAAGCTCAACCACTATATTATACACCAAAACACTGAACATAGGGTTATTATGCTCCAGGTGGCCTGAACCAGTATAAACCTTAGCTCTTGTTTACTAGAGTCGACCATCAGGTTTAAAGGCTTTACTCTTTCCTTACACATCTAATCACCACCTCGGGTACTTCCTTGGATGGACTGCTTGGTGATTCACTAACAAGATCATATATCTCCGTTGAGGGGCCATAAAAGGCGGTCTCTTTCAACCCTTTCCTCACTAAGCAATGACAAAATTTGAGCTTGATTCACTACTAGAGTTACCTTATTGAAGTCAAGGTGGGGTTTTCACAAACATGTATAGGCAATCCACAAGCTCCTTGGATGCTCACAGACCAGCACCTAGACGTCTAGGAGGATGAACCTCCAAGAATAATGAATCCACCATTGAAATTGCTAGGCTCAGGATCTATTTGGTACTTTGGTTCAGCTGTGAATTATAGTAAAGCTGTTGTGAGCTGTGAGTTATAAAATAACTGTGAGCTATGAGCTGTGGAAAGTTGTAAGCTGTTTGGTTGAAACAGCTGTGAAGCTATGGATTTGCTAAAAATTGTTTGTAATGCCCGTAAAGGCCCGAGAGATTGTTTATATGCTATTTGATCGTAAAACACTGAAATGTACACCGATTCAAATGTAAATGAGCATTTTTAAAAGGTAGACTTGATTTTTTTTAAAGTATTGCATCCATCGCAGACTTAAGGTTCATACAAGTTAGATTATTACAAAAGACATATGGTTCATATAATGATGTCCTTCATCAACATAGTTATCTCTCACTTGCAGCAACCAAAGCATTAGCTATTCTACTAGGAATGATATTTATGGTATCCTTATTCTCTCTCTATGGACTATTATCTCCTTGTGTTTGTGTCATTGCAGATGACGCTTCTGATAGATATTCTTCATGGAGGCCTATTGTTTGTGATAGAGATTGGAGCAGAGAAGGTGGGGGAGGAGAGTGGAGGCCGGATGGGTGGTGCGCTGCCAACAGACTGGCTAGAGGGAAAGCGCAACTCGAACCCTAGCTTGCCCTTTCCTGTTCCATGTTTGGAGGAGTGGCTGCAGCCTGGAGGTTGGGAAAGAAAAGAAACGAAGAGGTATGATGAGTTGACCACTTTATAAAATTGTAGAATATGGGTATTTAGAAGGGTTACATCATGATCACGGTAGAGTGCAGAGCTAAAGCTCCCCTAAACCGGGCCTAACTCAAGAGAAAGGTGGACAATTTAGTCAGTTGAAAGCTATATGTAGTAATAAGGGTTGTGAGGCCACCAAATCAGGGCCTTATCGGCTTCAAATCCTTCTAGAGATATGTCTAATGTGCCCTAAAGAGCCTTTAATAGTTTTTATCAAATGGTTGCTAGCAAGATAATATAAGAAAAGCGATGGATAATATCATAATAATGTGTCTTGAAATGTTCAGTTTGATCTTTCGGTATTCCTGAGGCGCCCAAATACCGACAGACTACTCCCTCGCTCCATGGAGAAGCATTCGACACGTGTATTCAAGATTTTAAACTTTGTATTTTTCCCAGATAGTCATTCTAACGTACTTGCTTATGCTTCAAATAAAAAGGTACATCTAACTTATTGGACAATTAGAAATAATTTTAGAACAGTATTTTTATATTTATATTTGTAGCGGTCTTTTTAGATAAAACCACCAAAAAGAAATGGAAAAACCTAATATAATATTTGAAATTATATTTTAAAATTTAAATTCTACTCTAACCTTTTATAAGTAATAGAAATAAGCATCCCAAGACTTAAAGTGGTATAGTTAGAATTACTTGTGTCGTATGCAAATTTTATGATTGTTGATTAATTATTAATTTAGAGAAATCATGGCCAAAGTTTAATATCTATATCCGCGAAGAATGATATCATGTCTTCTATTCGAACAAAACAAACCATTTAGGCTTTTAAAATTACCCCAAAAGATTCAACTCTATAACCTGAAAAAGGCGTTTTCTATAAATAAATTTTAGTGATTTCTGATTACGAGATTAGAGGAAGAAGGGAAACCACTGATCTCTAAAATTAATCACTAGTTATTACGGAACAGGGCGGACTAACACGTGCTTAGGGCCTTCGATTCTTTATTTAGCCGTGGAGAATCTTGCTTGTTGGTCGAGTTGTTTGGACTTTGGACCGGCCACAAGCCCCTCCGAGCTAAAAGAGACGAGAAAGCAACCCGTAATCATTGATTAGCGCCAAGAGGCACTAATAAAATGACCAAATTAAAGAGATGGAGCACAGGACAGAAGAATCAGCTCCCGTAAAACAAATTAAAACAAAAACGTGCGGCGCGTGAGATCGAATACCACATTAATCAATCCCAAAGTGCGTAATTAATAAGAACGGTCTTCGATCTCATCGTCATTTCGGTCATCACCGGCAACTACATTTTAGCTGCAAGAACGTACAAGACCGCGCCTAACAGGGAGAAGTGGCAGCTACTGGACATTGAACACACCTCCTCCCTTTTGTCCGGGAACGCGGCCGTCTCTGAACCGAGTCACTGACGATGTGCATGTCACGCATGCATCCGCGGCAATTGCCGTCTCTGACCGCCGAGTTTGACACCCACCTGAGAGGCGGCAGGGGCGGGAGAAGAAAACGCTCTCAGCTCGCGACGCGATTCCGTTAACCGGCCGGGTAGTGCACCCGTGCATGTATCGCATGCATCATGCATGCACCGGGCGGCAGGCCATGGTGCCATGGCGGCCTCGGCTGCCCGCTGCGCGCGCGCCTGCCTTGTCCCGAAGCAACGACAGGCGCGAGGAGGAGGAGGATGCACGGGGGCAACGCACGGGCGCGTGGCATCCGTCCGTTTTTATGTGGTGTTAGTTGTGTACGTGCGTGCGTCCCGGCCTGGCTTGAAACTGTGTCCGTCTCAGTGTGGAGTGTGACAGTACTGTTGGCTTGCTCGGGGGCGGCGCGTAGAATCGTCGGTCGACGGTGCGTGCACCGGCGGGTGGAGCCGTGAAGGAAAGCGAGGCGGGCGCACTGTTTGGTGGGGCGACTCGGTGAAAGCATGGACCAAGTTGACTAGTTGAGCGGGTCCAGCATATTCCGCGGCGCGCACTCGCCGTGTGTGTGCGCGCGCGTACGCCACTACGCCACAGCCAACACAGCTTCGGGATTCCCCTGGCTCGCTGGCCCTGGCACGACAGATGCCGGCTAATTTGATCCAAGCCATAGCTATTAATACTTTGTATGGTTCACATACATTCTACGAATAGTTTTAAGAAAAAAACAGTAAATTAAAAATAAGAATAAAAAATCAAAATAATGTTTTTTAGCAAAAACATAATATTGTAAAGTTAAAGATACATGATATTGAATAAATAAATTTTTATTTTTGAACCAAGAATAATAGAAGATATAAATAAAATCTTTTTTATTAAAATTGAAGTCATGTGCATAGAGGAGCGAGTACTACCTACTTCAGCACAGAGCCAATGCGAAGTTTAAAACGGGGCCATTAAACATAAACTTCAAAATATTTATTTTGTACTAATTACTAATGTGTCTCTTGCTTTGCTATCAAGATTGTTCATTAACAGCACCAGATGAATTAAATATGTACTCATAATTACTCACATTATTATCATCTTCAATCATGTCAATATTTTTTTCTGTAGGACTTAACTTCTTCCATAACAACTATTGTAAATTCATTTAGGTTTTTTAAAGTGCTCGTATTACTCTTTAAAAATTTTGTCAATGCATCTTTTTTTTGTGATTTTATCAACTCATTTACATGTTTTATCTTCTCTCTTTACTCATTATCATATGCATGCTTTCTAAGTGACATTAGGTACAAGATGAACGATCAAACCCACCCCCACCCCCCAAAGCTACCAGTCTCACCCCAATCTGCAATGCTGCTGCGACAGTGGTACAGTGCACCAGTGAAATACGTTCATGCATTCTGGCTGCTGCTACTGCAGTATTTGCAGCCAAAGCATGCTGCTTTCTTCTCTGACAACTTCAACTCTTAATCTAAACATGGCAATAGGTCTATGTCCATCGAATTTGACTATCTTAAACACATACCTATTAAGAAAAAATCTTTCCGTCGAATGACCTATATATATACATACGGGTTTAATTTTTCCCCAAAATCATACCTGCGCGGGTAAAATATACCCGTCGGGTAACTCATACCCGTAGACGTGGTGGATGGCTGTTGGGTCGCTGGAGTCGCTTAACGCCTGGATTCACTGCTAGCCGACTGGAGGGCAAAGACGTAGACTACGTGTCACGTACTCGTGTGGAGGCGGTGGAGCACTGGCGG
>KE372584.1:124946-142366 GCA_000418225.1 Zizania latifolia | reverse complement strand
TACCTACCATTGTAAACCTTAATTTAAATTATTTATTGCAGGAACATGCGGAAGGGAGTACCTGGAGGTATTCCATAAGATGTTAGGATGCAGTCATGGGTCGTCCAGTGGGAGGGTGCGCTGGAGGACCTAGATGAGGAGGACAACTACGACCCTAAGACATACTATGACTACCTTCGATGGTACTCCATTCGTACCAGGGTTCATCTCATTAGAGGACGGGGCGATGGTCCTCCACCTGCGACTGATGTGACGCACGGACATCCTTCTCACATGGTCGCTGCCCATCAGGAGTCGGTAGGTACATGAATTGTCTAATCTTCGATGATTGATGATTGATACTACATGACTATTTGACTTTATTCTTTTGTAGTCCGATCACATGTGGAACGCACGGAACTATATCGACGATATCGTTCAGCAGTGGATCGGCGAGGTTAGTGTGGTGCACAACCCGCTGGACTGGACGGGAGTGCGGGTGGCTCTCGACGAGATCGACGCTTCTATCCGCCTCACGTCTGCACGGCCACCTCCTCCAGCTGCTGCCTCTCAGCTACCTCCACCAGCTGCTGCCCCTTTGCCACCTCCTCCAGCTCCTCGTCCACAGCCAGTGCCTCTGATGCTGGCACCCCTACCGGTGCAGCCACCATAGTATTGGTATCCTCCGCACCAATACTTCTACGGTCCGGGCCCATTATCGGCAGAGGGCCCATCATCGGCAGTGGGCCCATCGGGACATGCCGCACCGACACCATTAGGATATGGAGCACATCCGACACCTGGTGAGAACTTTACAGTCTTACACCGTTTTACATCGTAATCTAAATTATGTCACTAATAACTCATATGTTTGCACAACGCCGTATCCATATCAATACTGGCAAGCTAGCGTGGACCCTGCCTATCACAGTCTGTCTGGACTGGTAGACTCTGGTACCGGTGACCAGCATGACTCAGGAGGTTACGACGCCTGGGAGCATGGCACCGCTGAGGTGTTCGGGCTTTCACAGCTTGAGGGAGCACCACTACCGACGCAGCCAGAGCAGCAGCCCACTAGACCGCCTAGGGTGCGCCGTTCGCCTAATAGGTTTACCTTCTCGGAGCAGCCACCGAGACGCACTCGGGGTAGGCGTGGTGGTTAGTACGGCTTGCGGTTGTTATCGTAGGGATGGGCGATTTGTACTGAAACATTTATTGCGATATATCGTATTATGTTATTATGCACTTCATATTATGAATATGCACTTCGTAGTATCCCTGCTATTCACTATCTACTCATAATTTGAGCTTACATTTTAATACCACATTTGACGAGCTTATTTGTAGATGTGTGATTGCCTTCGAAATAGATATTGCAATGGCATGATACAGTAATTAAAATAGTCTAGCATCAACAACTTCTAACAAAATAGTTCACGACATAACATAGTACATTATAATGGCACATGCAAACATGATCACGTGTCTTTAGGGAAATAAAAATAGCTGAGACTTATCCAAACTGACTAATGAGTGCAGCGAGGGTACTTTCCTTTCCTTATGGCGTCTGGTCCTGCTTCCTTAGCACGATGAGTCCTCTCACGTTTCCTCTCTCTTTCAGCCTCATGCTCCTCTTTTGCCTTGCGCTCCACCTCCTTTCTCCTCTTCTCTTCTTCCTCACGCTCATAGGCCCACTGGTATCGCATCTCAAAAAGCTCCCTATTGAACTCCTTGTGTCTCATAAGCTCTGTCCAATCATCAGGGTGCACCTCCTTATCAATCCATTCGACAAAGTCACAGAGCGGAGGTGGCGACGGTGGAGGAGTTACCTACACGCAGAAACATTAATAGAGATATTATAAGTGATTTATTTGAGAACAAGATATAACTAAAGAAATAGCATAATTATTCATACCGGTTTATTATCACGTGATCCACGCTTTGGTCTTGGCTTTGGCTTTTCAGGAGTGTAAGAGTAGTTGCCACACTTCTAATACCTCATCTCGTATATGAGGTCATCCATACTTCTCATGAACTTACATTTATCTCTACAAAAACACATAGGAGGTTCAACACCTTTCGGCGGATGGTTACGAGGATCGTAACCGTACTCAGATTTATCTTTTTTCACCATCTACGGTAAGAAAATATGTAATTGATATGTCGACATAAATTTAAAATGTTACATTTACACCCACATGTTCTTCATGACCTTATGGTACCCAGAACAACTAACAAAAAACGCATATTTATTTAATATTCACATAATTATCGCTTAAGTGTGTTTAAAAAACCCTATATTATTGCTAAAGTATGATTACAGTACCTCTAAGTTACTTCTAAACTATTCTAAAATTGATAAAGTATGTCTAAATTACCTCCAAATTATGTTAAATCTACCGCTAATCTACTCCTAAATTACCCCTAATCTACTCCTAAAGTTCCCCAAATCTACTACTAAACTATATCCTAAAGAAAAAAGCGGGGAAAAAACATACTTGGAAGGAGAAGTGACTGCTTGCGGGCTAGGAGGAGTTGCAAGGGGTGGCTGAGAGGGGGGCTTCGGCCCCCTTTTTATAGAGCTGATGTCGGCACATGAAGTGCCGATCTAGGGCGGGTGGTCCTAGATCGACAGACCATGTGCCGATAGGACCGCGCCGTCAGCCGATATAGGCCGATTGGTCTAGATCGGCCGTTCAAGCGCTGACAGAGACTCAGTTTTGCAATTTTTCAGTTTCGTGTACCAGAATTGAAATTTATTTTAAAAATTGTATTATTTAAAAAAAAATTCTCCAAACCACTAGCCGAGGGTTCCTGCAATTTTGGGCCGTGGCGGCTTTCACCTTACGCGATGCAAGGGCCGGTGTCTCCTTGCTGCTGGGACGACTGTCCTGGATCCAGATGCCTCACGGATCGTCCGGCCCATTGTTGGTTACCAGCCTGATTTGTTCTGTTACGCCGCCTATGAGTTTTTTATTTATAATTTTATTTTTTCTCAATTTACAAGACTACATTTTTTGTTAGACTTTTTGTAAAAATATACTCACGTCTTCGAGCGATTTTTAAAATTCTCCCTACCTGATGGCGATTTTGTGGCAATCAGGTATTTAGGCCTTCCCAGTCAATGCAAATGTCCGCGTAAACGAATTCTAAACTATAAACCCTAAAAAATTAGTAAAAAAATAGCTCACTAGTAGAATGATTTTTAAAATATCCTACTAGTGGGAAACGTGAATATACTTTTATAAAAAGTCTAAATAAAATGTAGTTTTGTAAATTGAGAAAAAAATTAAAAATTTCCTTAAACAGTCACACGACCGAGGTTCTATCTCCCTTTCTCATCTCCGCATCTTTCCCTTGAAAAAATTCGGTGCAGACCAGCTGCAGGACGCAACTCCTACAGCCTGTCCCTAGATCGGTGACGCGTGGCGCATTGCTGAATTGAAGCATCAGACCGCATGGCTCTCATAGGTCGGCTTCCGCGCGGCACTACACAAATCGGCTCTCACGCGTCCGCTTCCGCATGGCTCGGATCGGCTCTTACGCGTCAGCAGCTGCTCTCTTCTGTGGGCGAATCGGGAAGGTGAAGACGTCGTCGTGGGCGGCGGCGATGAGCGTGGGCACGGTGGAGGTGCTCAAGGACCAGGCCGGCTTGTGCCGCTGGAACTGCGCGTTCCGGTCGTTGCAGCAGCGCACTAGGCAGTAGGCCGCCGGAGTGGCAAGAGCGGTGCGCGCGCTCTGCAGCTTGCTGGCGTGGCGACGACGGCGACAGCGGTGAGGAGGAAGGTGAAGCAACAAGAGGAGGACTAGAGGAGCTCCGGACGGTTATGTACCTCAGCAACTAGGGGCCAAACAACTAGCTTGCTGATCACTTTGATTAGATCGTCTTAGATGGTTAATTAGATTGGCTTTGTTACCTGCACATGTAGGGATCACTATCACAGAAACATTTTTTTGTAACGGAGCTTTACTGACAGATAAATAACGCGCGTCAATAATATACTTTTAGTGACAGACTGTTTTACACGCGTCAGTAACACTAAATTATTAGTAACAGGTCATAATGTGGCCCATCACTAAAGGGCGTGGAAGTCGGCCAAAACATAGGTCAGCCGAACAGGACTCATTACAAAGCACAAAACCCAATCTGACTCAGTCAGAAAAAATGACTCGACTTGTTTTGACGACTACGATCAAATTACGTGGAATTTTGATATGAGACCAAAACTATCTGAAAATAGACTTCATAAGATTTCCAATAAGTACTTGTGGAGCTCAAAACTCCTTCTAGATAAAAAATTATGGCGTTTGAAGTTGACGCTGTCTCCTAGTCCAAAACTGATAGTGTTAGATAGGAATCTAACAGTGCCTTCTCTCGATACCCTAAACACTAAACCCCTCTACTTCTAACTGACACCGACACCAACACATGCCCCTCCTCCATCGTCTCCTCATCCACCTGACGTCGAGACCTCCACCTCTGCCTGCTTTGTCACCTCTACCTCGCTTGGCCGCCTCCACCTACCTGGCCACCTTTGTCTCCGCTCGACCAAGGTTTGATGCCTCATATCCCTTTCATTTTGCTTTGATTTTTTGTTAGAGAGATTATGACTGCAGTATCTAATTATTGGCATGCCCCATATGATTAATGTCCAACCAAAACTTTTCACTATCATGTCTACATACATATCATATATGGCATAATTTCGAATCAAATATGTGTTTATATTACTCGATAATTTGCTAGTCCACAAAGCTCAGTGCATTTAATTTTGCAATGACACCAGAAGTATGCCTTATAGCTCAAAGTACTGTTGAACCATATAGAATGTACTTTATTGACAATTGTACAGAGGAGTTGTACAAAAGATTATTGATATCCTATATTATTAGAGTATGTACAACATACCTGTTTACATTACTTTCATTAGCAGTTTCTTTAGTTTTATGCTCAAATTGATCTCTCTATGTGCTATTGTATAGATGATGATTGATATGTTATATTATTAAAGTATGTCTCTACTCAAGAATGTCATGTATAATATGCTCAAATTAATGTACAGAGGATGATTGATATGTTATATTTGTTTTCTATCTTAATGGGAGTTTGAGCTTTTAAGAGCAGGGTTAGTGTAGACTGTAGAACAAGTTGTATTTTATTTTGTATTGTCCACTGATTCAACTATAATAAAACCAGACAAACATAAATTTAGACATCATAGATATTTTTTCAAGCAAGCTAGCCATGGGAATAAACAAACATCCACGGTCTAGATTATTTCTCCTTCCTAACCACGATCTTCATACCAATTGGCAAGAACTTATTGAAGTCAACTAAGAGCTTGTTGTACCCCTCGAATAGGATGCTTATATGAGATATCACGTTGTAGATGTTGACGCTACAAAACCCAAAAAATAGAAAAAATTTAATATTAGTGATATATAAAAACTAATAACATTATTTATATATATCACTCTATTTTAATCAACCATAAGGGTGCAAGCTGTCTAGATGCATGCATGGCAATAACCAACCTCTCGTTGTTGAAATCACACATAACTCCAATAAAAGCTTGATACTTTTCAGGTTCATCTATGAATGTGTCCTTTATGGTATGAATGTATCGAAGTGCTTGGTTAATAGTCACCTTTTTCACGGGTGGCTTGAAAGTAGATGGCTTGGGTAATCTTCACAATAAAGAGATCGAATAAAACACCACTAGAGAAAAAGATTTGTTATAGAAAATTTAAGGAAACTAAAATTGATCATGTTACTAAGAGCTAGATTTCAAACAGTGCACTAATACATGACGAAATTTGAAGCATAACTCTATACCAAATAAACAAAATACTAGATTGGCTCAAATGGAGAATGATGAAAAAAAGAAACAACAAAACTACTCACAAACATCTTTTCCCCATGAGCTCTCACTCCTTGGTACAGTTCCCCACTAGAACAAGCCCTTAACACCCCACCATCACCCCGTATGGTCTCTTGTATATATAAGCTATATGGATAGCCCAGAAATCAGAAAATTTAATTTCTGCTTGTTTTAATTTCATTGATCCAACTGTATCCTATTTTGCACGTTCCACGATTAAAAAGCTACCTCTTTTGTTCTTCGGTTACAAAGTCACGATAATCAACTAATTATATCTATCTATGAAAAGATAGAATCATGCCTTATCTAAGAGCTACCGATTAAATGTAGAAGATAATGTTAGCCATAATATTATTAATTATCAAATGCTGATCTTATTATTCTACACAGTTTTTGTGCTCGCTCTCTCCCTTGACACTATAATATAATCCATATATCTTTGCACTCATCCAGTCAATTAGAAGTATAGTACTCACTATACCATGCAATCAATTACAGTTATTGAGTTTTCTAATCAAATGGCAAGAACGTTTCCAAAAAATGCCAATAAATATTTTATATTATAAAATTGTGATATTGAAAGAATAAATGTATAGACATTCTGTACCACCTTAATATGTTGTATTGCCCTTTTTTCAATGATACAGAGAACTGGCTATCTTTGTATTAACATTGGGGAAAAAAGATTCAAACAAACACTAAAAACAAAATGACATAGTGAATACCTGAATAAGCAAAGATTTTTTAGAGAAGTTCTCGACAATATCTATTGACAGACGAGTATTGTAGAAAGGTAGCACTTTCATAAACTTACAACAATATTAAGGAAAACTAAACAGTATGCGTCTATATTTTGCATAGAAAGAGTTGCTATATAATACTCTGTTGCGGTAAATGCATCATTAGCCTATAAAAGGAAAGGTATTTATAGAAGAACAGAAGTCATTATTTATCATCATCATAGAAGGAAAGATAATAATAGAGCAAAAAGCAGTTCATGTTATTGAAGTGCAAACATGTTATAAGTACTATTTCAATTTTAGTTAGTATATATCACTCTAGTGTACGTTCACCTACAACCATAAAAGATTCCATCTTTTTACTAAGTTGGTTGCATCGATGACAATTTTGCCCGCAGGTACGGGTACCTATGGGTACCCGACTCGTTGGGCATGGGTATGGGTTTAGATTTATGTTCGTGGGTTCACGAGTTTGGGTAACCGTTTATTATGAGTTTATATTCAAACCCACGGGTACCCACGGGTTTATATTCCAACCAATTTCTTACGATTTATTATACGGAAAGTATCCTCATCTAGGAATCAGCTGAGGCACACAATAGACAATTTATTCGACATCGAAATCATGATTGTTCACGACAAAATAAATAAGGTACTTATTACAGAGGTGGTATTGGAACCTCAAAACAATAATGATAATCATAAATAACTCTTAATAGAATCTTTATTAACGCAGCGGTGACTCCACTTCATAGGTAGACTTGACTGGGCCTAGCTCAAAAGGCATCATCTTTATCTTCGCTGACGAACTCCTCCTCTAGTGGTGGGGGAATGCAAGGGTGAGTATTTAGAATACTCAGCAAGCCATCCAAGCGGAACAATTATAATGCACAGGGGATACAAAGGATGACATAATAGGATTCATTTGCATAAAGGCAGCATTAAAGAGAGACACAATTTAAAGAGTAATTCTAATTAAGTTGAAACCTTAAAAGCAGTATTAACCAATTACTGAATAACTATTACCCAGAGTCATCAGGCCCAAAAACCAACCAAACCACTCTATACGAGAGCTAACTAGGTTAAACAGAAAGTAACATTAAGTTACATAAGTAATAGTTGGACTAATCATGAGTGACCTTGCATTGCCGCCCTTAACCATGGGCATGGCTATTTGAATAGTTTTACTCTGATTAGAGGTGCACAACTTTACCCACAAGACACAACCCTACAACATGTCACCATGCGCCTCAATACCACCACGGTACCTTAGAAAAGAGCTGTGATAAGATCATTCACCTAGATCCTCTAAGCTTCACACCCTAGGTTCCCATCACACCCGATATCCTCCTAGATATCCTCATTCGTATAGCAAAGACTTCGAAGAGTATAGGGCTATCGACCATCTCGATGCTCCACCCGGGATCTCTAGGCTTCCGATTAAACCATTACCCATGCTGGCTTATGGTAAGTGCCAGTTTACAGTGCAAAAGGAGCCCATGAACCGGTCCTTAAAGTGTCATGAGTATGAGTAGCAGAATCATGGACCATGTACTCACAACCCACCCTAGTCAAGTTTTAGTGACATTTAATTCATGAACTAGTTCACTAACCAACTAGTAATCATAAAATCTAACATTAACATGTAAGTGGTATTAATAAGCATGATGAATGTGATAATAGTTTCTAAGTAGGGCTATGCAATCCTAAGCATCCAGATAAATCATAGTAAGGATTCATACTGGTCAAGTTAAATAGTCCCTAGGTGAACAAGGAATAGGTATATAACAACAGGAGGCAATACAAGCAGGTTTATATCCCAATCCTAGTGTCATTCTAAAATAAAATGCAATTTTGAATTAATAGTAGCTTGGAAAACATGAGTTCAACATGATCAAATAGAAGACTTGAACAACTTGACTTGCTAAACAGGGATAAAAATGGGCGCTTCCTCGATGTACACAGGGGGCTACGGGTGCGCGTGCACTAGGTCTACCACATGGCGCGCACGTGGCACCCACGCAGACGGCGGCTGCGCATGTGGCACTGACGCGGCAGCCATGTGGGCGCCACGTCGGCGCCACGCCGGGGCGACGATGGTAGGCGTCGGTGGCTCGGGAACCTAAGGTTGCTGATGAACGGTGTCGTGGTGGCCAATGGCGAGGGCAGAAATAGAACCAGCGAGGGACAGGGAACTCACCAGAGCTGTCGACGGCGAGCGGCGACGATGGGATTTGGTCGGTGGCAGAAAGGGCGGCGACGGTTTTAGGTCGACGGCAGCGATGGGCTTCCGGTGGTCGGTGGTGATGATGGAGTGGTGTCTGAGGGCCAGTGGGTGACGGTGGGCTGATGTTGGCGACGGCGAGGACCGGTGGCCACCGGAGCGACGGTGAGCGGTGGCTGGAGGCAGGCAGAGGCGGCGGAGCTACGACGCACGTGGAGATGGCGATCGGTGATGCTAGGGCAATGGCTAGGGGGTCTAAACGAGAGCCAGGAGTTCAGAGGTGCTTTTTATAGGGGCGGTCGACAGAGTTCGGCGTGGATACGGTGGCACGGTGAAGACGGGCAGCGATTGTGGGCGACCGGCGTGGTGAAGATGGTTGCGAGCATAGGCCGGGCTCGAATCCATAGGGGAAAGGCTGGAGGGACGTGGGGAGCACGAATCCGGGCTCGGATTGGGCCCACGATGATGGCAGAGGTGGATTGGCATGGTGGCGGGCGGCGTTAGGGCACGGGGCAGGTGGGTGAGAGGTTGGGGAAGGGACTGACATGCGGGGTCCGTATGTCAGTGGTTGGCGGGGGTGCGCGCGGCTGCTGAGCCTGCGAGCGAAGGTGGGCTGGCGGGGCATGGCTGCAGGCTAAGGTGGGGGCGCACGCGAGAATCGGCCGGTGGGAGTCGGCCTAAAACAGAGGAATTCGGATTTTTAAATAAAAATTGTTTTTCAATTCTTTTTCTTTTAGAAAAGGCTCCAAAAATTCAGAAAAATATATTTTTAGCTCAGAAAAAATTCCTGAAAAATTCTTGAAAAATTCTTTATATTTTTAGAGACTTTTGCAAAAAATTTCAGTAACATTTTACTTGCAAAAATTTCTTCCTCAAATTTTAATACTCAAAAATCCTTTCTTTTCCTTTAAGAAAAATTTCCATTTTTATTTCTTTTACTAAAAATTCTTTTGCTTTTATTTTATTCACAGCTTTTAAAACTTTTATATTCCGAAAATTTTAGGCTGTGACAAACCTACCCCTTAAATAGAATCTCGACCTCGAGATTCAGAGGCGCTTAGACAAAGATGCGTGTGGTTGGCTCTCAATTCATCCTCACGCTCCCAAGTAGCTTCCTCCTCAGAATGATTGCTCTACTAAACCTTGCAAAACCTTACAACCTTGTTATGTGTTCTTCTTTCGCTAACCTCTAGAATACGAACATGTTTCTCTACATTTGTCAAATCTTCTTAAAGCTCTATCTGCTCGATATCTGTAACTACAGAGGGGACACGCAGACACTTCTTTAACTGGGACACATGGAACACATTATGGATATCTGCCATAGATGGGGGTAACTCTAACTCATAGGCAACTTCTCGCTTTGACTTATTATCTGGTATGGTCCTACAAAACATGGTGCCAACTTTCCCTTGGTCTGGAAACGACAAACTCCACGAAAAGGGGTAACTCTGAGATATACAAAATCTCCTTCTTCAAAACTGAGGTCTCGATGACGGTTGTCGGCATAACTCTTTTGCCTTGATTGAGCAACCTTCAAACAGTCTTGAATAATCTTTACTTTGCTTTTAGCTTCTCTGATGATATCCATGCCGAAGACTTGATTCTCACCTACTTGATCCCAAAACAACGGTGTTCTGCACTTCCTTCCATATAGGGCTTCAAACGGGGATATCTGAAGACTAGCTTGATAACTGTTATTATAAGAAAACTCCGCATAGGGTAGGTTCTTATCCCATGATCCTCCAAAATCTAGAGCACATGCTCTCAGTATATCCTCCAGAATCTGATTCACTCTTTCTGTCTGACCATCGGTCTGAGAGTGATAGGCCATATTGAAATTCAAACAAGTATCCAATTCTTCTTGTAGCTTTTGCTAAAACTTAAAAGTAAACTGACTTCCTCTATTTGATACTATCCTTTTAGGAACTCCATACAAACAGATGATTCTAGCCATGTATAGCTCTGCCAGCTGACTACTATGATGGATTGTCTTAACCGGTAAAAAGTGAGCCACTTTTGTTAACTGATCAACGATAACCCAAATAGAATCATACCCTGAGATTGTTCTTGGCAATCTGATTATAAAGTCCATTATGACTTCTTCTCATTTCTACTCAGGCACTCTCAAAGGTTAGAGCAACCCTGAAGGTCTCTGATGTTCAGCTTTTACTCTCTGGCGCACATCACATAGGGCTACATACTCTGCTATCTCACGGCGTATACTGGGCCACCAAAATTTCTCTCGAAGGTCTTGATACATCTTGGTACTCCTAGGGTCTATAGAGTAGTGGGTCTCATGGGCTTCACGAAGTATGAGATCCTTCGACTCCTTTTTATCAGGTACGTAGATACGACTCACTGCCATAAGGTACCTTGCTCATCCTCAACAAACTCACGAGCTTTTCGTTCCTTCATGCTTTCCTTCACTTCTAGAATATATGGATCATTCACTTGAACTTCATGCATTTGATTTAGCAGTGAAGGCTGGGCTTCTAAGGCTGCTAAAAATCCACTTGAAACGATGCTAAAACTCAACTTTTCAAATTCTTGCAGCAATTCCAAAGATACTTCCTCAACTGAAATAGCATTCCCATAGATCTTACGACCAAGAGCATCTGTTACCACATTAGCTTTACCAGGATGATACTGAATACTGACATCGTAATCCTTGACTAACTCGAGCCATCTTCTTTGCCGAAGGTTTAAATCTAGTTAAGTGAAGATATACTTCAAACTCTTATGGTCTATGAAGAATTCTGTATGATTTCCAATGAGATAATGGCACCAAATTTTTAGAATATGGACCACTGCGGCCATTTCTAGATCATGGGTCAAATAATTCAACTCATAGGGTCTTAATTGCCAAGAAGCATAAGCAACTACTTTTTCTCCCTGCATCAACACATATCCCAAACCTTGACGGGATGCATCGCAATACACCTGGAAATCTCCTTTAGGATCTGGCAGAATTAGCACTAGGGCTGATACCAATCTCTTTTTCAACTCTATAAAACTTTCTTCACACTCAGGTGTCCAAACAAATTTCTTATCCTTCTACAGTAACTTGGTCATAGGCTTGGATATACTAGAGAAATTCTCAATGAACTGACGGTAATAACCCGCAAGTCCTAGAAAACTCCTTATCTCAGTAGTGTTCTAGGACTGCACCCAATCAGTAACGGCTTCGACTATACTTGGATCAACGACAACTCCTGTAGAAGAGATAATGTGACCCAAAAACTTCGCTTCCTTCAACCAAAACTCACACTTAGCTTAGCATACAACTGATGTTCTCTCAACTTCTGTAGTGCTAGGTGTAAATGTGCTACATGATTCTCCTCTGTCTTGGAATAAATAAGGATGTCATCACTGAACACCAGTACGAACTTATCCAGATACTCCATAAACACACTGTTCATCAGGTTCATGAAGAAAACAGGGGCATTGGTCAACCCCAAACGACGTTACAAGATACTCAAACAATCCATAATGGATTGTAAAAGCAGTCTTGGGGATATCTTCTTCTTGAATTCTTAATTGATAGTACCCTGACTGAAGATCTATCTTGGAGAAAACTGAGGCCCTTGCAACTGATCAAACAAATCATCAATGTGAGGAAGAGGGTACTTATTCTAAATTGTGACTTCATTCAAAGCTCTATAATCAACACACATTCTCTTGGACTTATCATTCTTCTCTATGAAGACAACTGGAGCTCCCCAAGGTGAAGTACTTGGGCGAATGTATCCTTTCTCCAATAATTCTTCCACTTGCTTCTTTACTTCAACTAAATCATTTGGGGCCATCCGATACGGTCTCTTATGAATTGGGGCGGTACCGGGAGATAGATCAATTCTGAACTTAATATCTCTCTTAGGTGGCATACCAGGCAACTCTTTCAAAAAAACATCAGGATACTCTTGCACCATAGGTATTTTTTCAATCTTAACCTCAATCAGCATGATCTTCAAACCAGACGGGTTCAGGTTATGGAAAGTGATAGTTTGGCCAAGGTGATTAGTTACAGTGACTTCTCTAGTCGCACACTTAATCTCACCCTTATGTTTCACTAACCAATCCATTCCCAAAATGATATCTAGGTCTTTGAATTCTATTAAGATTAGGTTGGCTAGAAAATGGACATCAAGGATCTCAATGGTTACTATAGGACTAAAAAGGGAGGTAGGAATCTGGTGACCAGAGATATAAATCACTAACGAATGGGGGAGGGGTTCTACATCTATTCTATATTTTTCTAGAAAACTTTTCGATATGAAAGAATGAGTTGCACCGGAATCAAAAAGTACTGTTGCAAGTATTGAGTTAATAGGGAACGTACCCAATACTACATCAGGAGCAGCTTGAGCTTCTTCTGCTATCACGTGGTTCACTCTTGCCTTGACTTGTCTGGTAGGAGCTTGGGCTAGGGCTGCTGCAGCTCTATTCGGACGCTTGGGCTTCGGGCACTTGTTAGCATAATGACCAGGCTTATAGCAATTGTAGCACACCAGTGGCTTTTCACTCTTGTCCTTCAAAGAAACTTGATTAGCACCGGAGACTGGAGCAGTGCGAGGCGTATTGGGGCGATAAGCTTAAGGTGCACTACTAGTGTTTCTACTCCTATTAGCTGCATAGAATTGACGAGGGCAATTGGCCTGAGCATTAGGTCTGCCTGACTGCTGCTGCTGCGGCACCATCATAAAATAGGGCTTCTGATTGTTAGACTATTGATTCTGCACCATCATGCGCTTTTTGGACTCCATCCTGTTATGCTGATCGTCCTGACGAATTGACTTATCAACCAACTTTTGAAAATCAACATAATCTCTAGAAATCAGATGAACGGCTAGTTCATGATTCAGACCACTAAGGAACTTCTCCTGACGTTCAGCATCCGACTTTACATCTTCAAGGGTGTAACGAGCCAAGTGATTAAATTTGTGTAGATATTCAGTGACAGAACGATTCACTTACTTGATGGCACGAAATTCCTACTTCTTCAGAGACACTAGTCTATCAGGAACATGGGCCTTCCTGAAACCAGCTGAAAATCTGCCCAAGTAATCTCTATTCTATCAACTATATTCTCTTTAAAGTGACTCCACCATTCTCCTACTGGACCTTGAAGTTGGTGAAAAGCAAAGAAAATCTTCTTCTGATGAGTGCACTACAGAACTTCTAGCTTCTTCTCAATAGTGAACAGCTAGTCACTAGCCTCCACCGGGTTGGTAGTGCTAGAGAAAACAGACGACCTCACGTGGAGAAACTTTGATAACTTGTTCTGAACTGGGACAGGTGCAGGTGGGGCACACTGCTGAGCATTCATCTGATTCATCAACATAGTCATGAGCTGATTCTGGTTAGCAATCACTTGTGCCAAGGTGAGGTTCTCTGACATCAGAGGCGAAAGATAGGGCTGATGATGCTGCTTCTGAGGCTGCCCGCTGTATGATCCACCAGATTCTTCCATACCTTCTTGAGAATTGATGCGGTGAGTCTGAACTATCTTGCTGAAGAGAGCAAACGAAAGAGGGGATAGGCGGAATTTAAAAAGAGAAAAGAGAAAAACATCTTGTACTGATCTGAAATTTGTTACAATTTTTATTGGACTCCAGAAGAAAACTCCTAGGTGTAGATGTATCACAGGGAGCCGATACAAACCACACACTATAGACAAGCAAAGCTAACAAGTATTTAGCCTAAGCAAAACAAATGCCTATCACAACGTACTAAAGGTACATAAGAACTCTAAGGGCTAGGCTCCTCTGTAGCTGGATCAAAAGAAAACTCTGGTTGTTCTAGATCTTCCTCTTCCATGACTCCGTATTCCTCATCATCTTTACCTTCATCACTCTTGATGACGATAACCTCCTCTTCACGCACCCTCTTGATCACCTGTACCTTGGGCGGCATCTGAACTCGCTTTCTTGTGGTGCGATGGATCCTTGCACCTCCTAGTGGTGACTCTCCCTTCAGTGCAGCAACTTCCTTGTGTAGCATGTCCACTTGATTCTGCAACTGACAAATAGTCTACCGGTTCCTGTTCTCTTGCTCATGTGCTCTAATGAGTGCATCCTTGTGACAATCGTTCATCACCTTCAACATATTCGTCACCCTAACCATTGTAGCACTGTCTTCTTCACCATTGGGTGGATACTCTGCATAATTATCTCGATGAGTCTTCCTCGTGTGGTACCTATACTCCGACGCTAATAACTTGGCTGCATAGCGCTCTCGAAGTTCTCTAATGGTGGCATAAGCAGCTTCTTGATAGGCATGATCAAAATTTCTCCCTTCTGCTTCAACTATCATTGATGGGATAGTCTCTCTTTCACTCATAATGGAAACATCCACTTCTACCATTTTGGGGGTAACTGACCTGACTTGGGCAAAGGTAGGAATCTCCTGATATCCGCAGAAAAATGCCATATGCCTCAACTCCTTAACAAAACCCTTCATCCTGAAGCACCTCCGGGTCTGGGATCCTTCAGATGACATCTAAAAAGATTAAAATAAAATAAAACCAGCACCACTTTTCTAGAAAAAGAAGCACCTTTTTGAAAAGAGAAGAGAAGAGGAGTATAACTAGAAAATAGTTTTCAACTCCTAAGATTAAACTATTTGGCCATTCCTACAGTCAAAGTAGCTCTGATACCAACTTGTCACGCCCAGAAATTTCAACTATTTCCTTACGACTTATTGTGCGAAAAGTACCCTCGTATAGAAATCAGCCGAGGCACACAATAGATAATTTATTGGACATCGAAAGCATGATTGTCCACGAAGAAATAAATAAAGTATTTATTATAGAGGTGACATTAGAATCTCAAAACATTAATGACAATCATAAATAACTCATAATAGAATCTTTATTGACGTAGCGGCGACTCCACTCCACAGGCAGACTTGATTGGTCCTATCTCAAAAGACACCACATTCATCTTCACTTACGAACTCCTCCTCAGGTGGTGGGAGAATGCAAGGGTGAGTATTTGGAATACTCAGCAAGTCATCCAAGTAGAACTGTTATAATGTACAGGGGATACAAAGGATGGCATAATAGGGTTCGTTTGCATAAATGTAGCATTAAAGAGAGATAAAATTTAAAGAGTAGTTCTAATTAAGTTGAAACCTTAAAAGCAGTATTAACCAATCACTGAATAACTCTTACCCAGAGTCATCAGGCCCAAAAATCAACCAAATCACTCTATACCAAAGCTAACTAGGTTGAACAGAAAGTAACATCAAGTTAAATATGTAACAGTGGGACTAATCACGAGTGACCTCGCATTACTGCCCTTAACCGTGGGCATGGCTATTCGAATAGTTTTACTCTGATCAGAGATGCACAACTTTACCCACAAGACATAGCCCTACAATATGTCACCATACACCTCAATACCACCATGGTAACTTAGAAAAGAGCTGTGATAAGACCATTCACCTAGATCCTCCAAGCTTCACACCCTAGGTTCCCATCACACCCAATATCTTCCTAGCGCTCCTCATCCGTATAGCAAAGACTTCGAAGAGTGTATGGCTACCGGCCGTCTCGATGCTCCACCTGGGATCTCTAGGCTTCCGATTAAACTATTACCCATGCTGGCTTATGGTGAGTGCAAGTTTACAGTGCAAAAGTGGTCCATGAACCGATCCTTAAAGTATCATGAGTACAACTAGCAAAACCACGGACCATGTACTCTCAACCCACCTTAGTCAAGTTTTAGTGATATTTAATTCATGAACCAATTCACTAACCAACTAGTAATCATAAAAGCCATATTAACATGTAAGTGATATTAATAAGCATGATGAATGTGATACTAGTTTCTAAGTAGGGCTAAGCAATCATAAGCATTCAGATAAATCATAGTAAGGATTTATACTGGTCAAGTTAAATAGTCCCTAGGTGAACAAGGAATATGTATATAACAACATGAGATAATACAAGCAGGTTTATATCCCAATCCCAGTGTCATTCTAAAACAAAATATAATTTTGAATTAATAGTAGCTTTAAAAACATGGGTTCAATATGATCAAATGGAAGACTTGAATAACTTGTCTTGCTGAACAGGGATGAAAATGGGCGCTTCCTCGATGTACACAGTCTCTTCTGTCACTTCAAAGACTAAAAAATAGTACATGCAAATAATAATAAATTAAAATAGTATAGTAAACCAAACATTTTATGCATGAACATATTTTTAATGGGTAGAGCTCAATTTTAGAAAAATTCTGCAATTTGAATGGTTAAATTTGGAGTTTGGATGAATTAGATATGAATTTTTGAAGTTTAAACTATGTTGTGTAAATTTTAGATATTAAAAAGGATTTATGACGCAATACTGAATAATTTCTAAAGAAGAATTGGAATTATGGCGTCAGTAGCGGGCTTCGAGTGTGCGTGCGCTAGGTCCCACGTCGGGGCGAAGGCGGCGAGCGGTGGCGGCTCAAGAACCTAGGGTCATCGACGAATGGCGGCATGGCGGCTAACGGCGAGGGCAGAAACAAAACCAGCAAGGGACGGGGAACTCACCAGAGCGGTCGACGGCAAGCGGCGGCGATGGGATTTGGCCAACGGTGGAAAGGG
>KE372584.1:72646-102201 GCA_000418225.1 Zizania latifolia | reverse complement strand
GCAGACCATTAAGGAGAGCTTCGTATTCGGCTGCATTGTTAGACGCCATGAATAATAGCTAGAGAGTATATCTTAACTTTTCACCTTGAGGGAATATTAGGAGAATTCCAGCTCCTGCTCCGTCAATGCTGAGAGATCCATCAAAATACATGACCCAATGCTCTTGGCGATCACCTGCGGGTGGGAGTTTTATCTTAGTCCACTCGGCTACAAAGTCGGCGAGGGCTTGGGACTTGATGGCGGTGCGGGGCTTGAAGTTAAGAGTGTATTCTCCTAACTCAATGGCCCACTTCACAATCCGACCAGTCGCGTCTCGATTCCGTAAAATATCACGAGTGGAAATTCTGTGATCACCTCCACCGAGTGAGCTTGAAAATAATACTTGAGCTTCCGAGCGGTGATGAGGACGGCGTACAGCAGCTTTTGGACCTGGGGGTATCAGACTTTAATGGTCCGAGCACCTTAGATATGAAATATACCGGCCTTTGAACCGGATAGGCATGTCCTTCCTCCGGGCATTCGGCAACCATGGCGGTGCTGACCACATGGGTCATGGCAGCGATGTAGAGGAGGAGTGTTTCACTCAGAGTCGACGCAACCAAGACAGGTGGAGAAGATAAAAACTTCTTGAGGTCGCGAATGCTTGATCGGCCTCTGGTGTCCATGCAAAATCTCCTTTTTTAGCAACTTGAAGAAGGGCATTCAGCGCTCACCTAGTCGGGAAATAAACCGACCAAGTGATGTCATGCAACTTGTTAGGCGCTGGATATGCTTGACGCTGCTAGGCTTGCTCATGTTCAAAATTGCGGAGATCTTCTCAAGATTTGCTTCAATTCCTCGACTGCTGACTATGAACCCGAGCAGCTTTCTAGTCGGCACCCCGAAGACACATTTCTTCGGGTTGAGCCACCATCGAAATTTGCGAAGGTTGTCTATAGTCTCTTGGAGGTCGGAGATGAGATCTGCTGGTCTTCTGGACTTGATGACGACATCATCCACATAAGCCTCAACGTTGCGGCCAATCTGATCAGCCAAATAGCGTTGAATAGCCCACTGGTACGTAGCCCCGCATTCTTCAACCCAAAAGGCATTAACGTGTAGCAGTAGGCGCCGAATGGGGTGATGAATGATGTCTTCTCTTGATCTTCCTCCTTCAGGTTGATCTGATGGTAGCCCGAGTAGCAATCCAAGAAGCATAAAAGAGCACTACCGGTAGTGGAGTCGACCACTTGATCAATACGAGGCCGCGGGAATGGATCTTTAGAGCATCACTTATTGAGATCGGTGTAGTCAATGCACATTCTCTATTCTCTATTTTTCTTTTTTACAAGGACCGGATTTGCTACCCAGTCGGGATGATACATCCCTTTTATAAATCCTGCTGCTAACAAGCGTGCGACTTCTTCTTTGATGACTTCTTTGCGATCTTGAGCAAATCTGCGCATCTTCTGCTTGATCGGTTGGGCGGTCAGAAAAACATGGAGTTCATGCTCGATCAGCTCCCGAGGTACGCCAAGCATGTCAGATGGCTACCAAGCAAAAATATCGATGTTGGATTGGAGGAAGCTGACGAGCGCGCTTTCCTATTTAGGATCCAGCGCCGTCCTGATCTGTGCCGTCTTAGAGTGGTCGGCGTCCGAGAGCTGAATACTTTTGTACTCAGCAGGCGAGGGCACCAGGCTTGACATAGACGGCGCGGCAGTCGGGAGTTCCATGCTAGTGGTCGACGTCGTCTTGGTGTCTTGGACCATTTCCTCCATCCGAACAAAAATGTCAGTGGCCTCTCCCAAGGCGAGGCTATCCCGCTTGCAGGCATGCGAGGTGGCAACATCCCCCTTCACGACGAAGGCCCCACCTGGTCTAGAAATTTTAAGGACCAGATATGCGTAGTGGGGTACCGCCATAAATTTGGCGAGGGACGGCCGCCCAAACACGGCGTGATAAGCGGTCTCAAAGTCGGTGACGTAAAACTTTATATGCTCGGTCCTATAATTGTTCTGAGTTCCAAACGTGACCAGCAGAGTGACAGTGCCGAGTGGTATGGAGGCCTTCCCTGGGACAATCCCGTAGAATGGCGTATCTGTCTTTTAGAGGGAGGATTCGGCGATACCGAGTGCAGCTAGCGTTCCTTTGAACAGAACATCGAGGCCGCTGCCGCCGTCAATCAACACCCTCTTGAGGCGGACCTTGAGGATGACCGGGTCGATGACCAGTGGAAAGCGTCCTGGCTTGGGGACGTCCGTCCACTGATCCTCACGGTTGAAGGAGATCGAGATCTCCGACCACCGTAGGTGCTCAGTCGGCTCGGTGTTGATGGTGTTGACGCGGCGGGCCATCAACTTCTGTTGGCGCTTGGTTTCGGTGGTGATTGCACCATCAAAAATCATGGAGACCGTTCGGGCAGGCTCCTGGAAATCGTTTGTCACTAGAGACGCTTCAGTGTCTTCGTCGTCCTTTTTGGACTTTTTTTTCTGTCGTCCCAGCGACGCTTGTCTTGCCGGGGATTTGCTTCCGCCTCTTTCACCATCTGATTCTGCAGCTGATAACACCAGCGGGTGGTGTTGTTGCTGTTAGGATGAATTATGTAGAGTTTATCTAATACCTCCTGCAATGCCGAGTTGTTCCGACCAGACGGTCAGAAATCCTTGTCAGCGACCATGATCTCCTTGCCCTTCCTCTTTCTGTTCGGATTGCGGGAGGAGGATTCGGGCTTGTCCCGATCATCGCGTGAAGGAGACTAGCGACGATTCTTTTTCTTCTTCTTCACCTTGTCGGACTCTTGAGCTTTCGAGTGCAATTGCTCCCGCTCGGTGTCCTCAGCGCTGGCGAATTGTTCGGCGATGGTGATCATCGCACCAGAGTCGCTCGGCTCGTGCATCACCAGATAGCGAAACAGCTCCGAGGGCTTCCGCAAACCATCTTGGAAGATGGACATTACGTCGGTGTTGGAGATGCTTGCGACAGCGTTTCGGCACTCGGAGAAGCGACAGATATAGTCCCTCAAGGACTCATCATCTTTTTGGCGTACTTGGCGTAGGTCGTGACGCGAGGCTGGCCTCTGCCAAGTATCTTGGTAGTTGGAGATGAAAACATCACACAACTCGTCCCAGGAGTTTACAGAATTCTCTGGGAGTCCAGCCAGCCAGCTGATGGTGACCGAAGTCAACATCACGGGGAGATAATTAGCCATGACGTCTTGATCCCCTCCGGCCGCACAATGGCCGTATAATACAGCTGCAGCCACTGTGAAGGGTCAGTTTTGCAGTCGTAAGGCGTAATTCCCGTCGGGCGGAAATTTCGGGGTTACTCCACTCGACGAAGGCGCTTAGAGAAGGCTGGAAAGCCATCATGGCGCGAGATGTCGGTGTCAGGTCGGTTAGCCCCAAACGTACCATAACTCCGGTCGAATAGATCTCGATGATGGAGCTCGCGGCGCTCGCGTTCACCGCGGCGGCGAGAAATGGTGTTACTCGCATCCCGTGCTTGGTTGATGTATTCTCGGGCATCTCCCAAGTAGGAGCTCCCAAGATGCTCACGCAGACGCGAACGCATTGACCGTCGGAGCGATCGGGGAGGCGACCTGCGGTCCAGAGACCATGATCTGGTCGGTGAACGCTCCGACCGCTGGGACGGTCGGGACGCTGACCTCCGGTCTGGAGACTGGGATCTAGCTGACGAACGTTCTGACCGCCGGAGCGATTAGGATATCGACCTTCTGTCCGGAGATCGGGATCTAGCCGGCAAACGCCTCGGCCGTAGAGACGGCCTTGGCGATCTTGACCGTGCGGGTAGCGCCACTTCAGTAATCTGAGTAGCAGCAGCTTGGGTCATTACCCGAGCCCTTTGGAGCTCAGGTGAGTCGGGGAGGGTGGCTAGCGCTCTCTCGATGTCAAGGAGGTTCGCGGTCGGCGTGCGGTACACGGCATGACCTTCGAAGTCCATGGTGAAGGCGTCTGAGGCGCCTTGGTGAGAGGTACCGGCTGTAGCACGGACCCTCGCGCATCGTGCTGAACGAGCAGCATTGCGCTCACGGCGCTAGCGTTGGTGAGTGCTAGACTCAACAGAATTGGAAGGCTCGTCGTCGGAGACGGCCCCCGTGATCGTCATAATGACGTTTGGAGAGGGCATCGGTTTAACCGATGCGGTCTGGTGGCGAGGTCGCTTGGAAACGACCTTGGTGAATTGACGCCGCTGGACCGTTCACCCTTCTGGTCCGGAGAAAATGACGAAGTCGGCGGGTGAGTCGGCGGCGTGAAGTGAGCGAACCCTGGACGGAGCTGGACGCTTGGACGCCCGAAGGTTCATAACAGGTGCCCTAGGCGGAGCTGAGCGCTCAGACGCCTTGGGAACCGAAGAATACACTACCGCAGTGCGTGAAGATTTCACCCTCATCGGGGTGGTAGTAGTTTGCACCAGTTGGTGCATGCAATCACCCACGAAAGTTAAACTTCCGAAAGTGAATACCGCTCCAACGGGAACCTGGGTGCTGACTTTGCAAACAATAGCCATTTGATCAGTTTGAAAAACACAAACGCACTCCGTCCCTACCTGGCGCGCCAACTGTCGTTGTGTAAGACAACAGTACCCTACAGGGGTACCCGTAGAGAGGTTTTTGGTTAGACTAAAAAGGGGGTGCGGTGCTATGATCTAATGATTATCTCGATCAAAGAGATAGAGGCCAGAGATTTTAGATATGTTCGGGCCTCCCGGAGGATAATAACCCTAATCCTATGTGTGGTATGAGCTTCAGGCGTGAATAACCTTTAGCGTATGAATGCTTCAGATCGTATGAGTCTGATTTCGCCTCTTTTTTCATGCTCCCTTCGATCTCTTTATATGGGAGAGATCGGGGGTTACAAATGATGAATAATTTTTCACTAATGGCGTATTAATGTCATAAACAGTCATATTATGGGTAATAACACAGAGGGTAACCGTACTAATAAGTACGGGATTATGGAGATTAATGACGGCCTAGGTCTTAATGGAGATCGTCTGAATTCTGGTGGTCGAGAGGGCTTCTCTCCCGAGTGCTGGACTTGGGCGCTTTCAGCTCTCCGTCATTATCCTTATGACGGGCTTTAACCATTGACTGGTCGACTTAAAACCACTCGAGAGGTAGCCCGGGGTCATATTCCCGACACTTACTCTAACCAATAATTTACTAATTATATCTTAGTTAAAGTCTTTGTATGGGAGTAATTTGGTCACTGATGCCTTAGTGGACGACTCCTTGTTTTGAAAAACCCTTCGGTTCCTCTCCTTCAAAACAAATCCGTCTTCAATTTGGGTTTAAATTTAAATTTATGCCTATGAATTTACAGGTTTGGGTACTTGGTACCTGATTATGGTTGGGTCGGACACGGATTTAGTTTAAAACTTGTGGGGTTTATCTGATTACTCCTATTCTAGCTTCTGCTACTGCTATTGTTTTTGCTTTAGCTTCTACTTCAGCTATAAGAAATATATAGTTTTTTGTTTGGTTTTAAGTATCCAACGGGTTCAGACATAGATTTGGTTTAAAATCTATAGGTTTCGTGAACATGAGTTTGACATGTCATCTAGTAGAGAACAAAGGATTGCACTACTGTAGTGGGTAGTCCTTTGTGATACAGGATGCTTTCTCCTAAAATCTAAGGACACCTTGGACGACAAGGTGGAGAGGATTAAAGGTGTATTTGATAGAGATCCAGATTCTTAGAGAAACGTTTATCTAGATTCTAGATTCTGTACGGAACATTTTTAAAGATATATCCAATAGCTCCATCTTGCACCGAACCCCATCTTTTCCATTGGCTCCAACAAGTATTCCCAAGAGACGAGTCAAAAGCCTGATGTCAGGTTCGAAAAGAAGGGACGAATCTTGGTCCCCATCTTTTCCATTGGCTCCAACAAGTATTCCCAAGAGACGAGTCAAAAGCCTGATGTCAGGTTCGAAAAGAAGGGACGAATCTTGGTCCGGTGCATTTTCCTCGCCAGATTGTGCACATATAAGAAATTATCTGCGTCTTCTTTTGATGAAAGTACTCCAGGCATTGGAGACCAACATTGGAATATGCTTGGACAGCCTCAACCACGGTTTGAAATCCCGTTTTGGGCCCGGTTATCACCCAAGTCAAGACGAGCCATTACTGTGGTAACCATGCGACCGGTCTAAATCGATCAAAATTTAGTTCTTAGATTTTGAATTTAAAATTTTGAACTAGACATATACCACTCGGTAATCGACGCCGGTTACCCGAGCGGTTTATCGGTAACCGATTGGTTTGTGTCAAAAACCAATTGGTTTTTTAGAAAAACAGAAAAATAGAAAAATCATAGAAAATACAGAAAAATTCAGAAAAAATTAAAAACACGGGAAAAAGCTAGAGAAAAATATAGGAGTATAAAGAAAATTTCTAATACAATTATAAAAATATTTTATATGATATATATTATTTTTGGTTGAATTAAATGGTAGAAACTACAAATTTAATAATGTTATTTTTTGTGAAAAAATAAAAACCAAGAAACATGCATCTATTGGGCTAGGCCCACTTGTTTTTCCTTTTTTCTTTTTACTGATCTTGTTGTGCTCCAAAACCATCTCAAATTTGAATATTTTTTAAACAAAATTCACCAAAAAAACATTATAAATCACCTAATATTTATAGGATTTTTTTTCAAAATTTTCAAATTCAATTTGAATTTGAACCAAATCGGCTGGTTAATACCTACCGGCCCGCGACAGACGGCTCGGTAACCGTGGTATGAGCTTGGCCATCGAGTGCATTAGATTTACAGGCCTGAAGTTTATGTACCGTATGTGCTGCATTATTTTTTGGAAGCAAAACAAGAACAGCACGTTTGATGCTGCCAAATTTTCTATCTGAAAGAGAGTGAAAGGTGTTCAACACTTCCATGATATCTTCCATGGTAATTACCCAGCACGTACGATAAAAAAAACCCAGTGAAACCATCAGGCACAGGTGCTTTCTCCGCCGGCATTTGCTTGATGCCGTCCATGCTTCATCTTCAGTGAAGGGTGCATCTAGATCTGCTGCCGTTAGGCGGGTAGGTCCAGTGCATCCCAATTAGGTGCAGCTAGAGATGTCAATGGGGATTTCCTCACCGGGGAATTTCTCCCCATCGTTGTCTTCATAGAGATAATTGTTTTATATCTCTGTTCTCGCTAGTAGTAACAGGGATAAATTTTTCCTAAACTGCGCAGTGGTGGTGCGACGATGCTCCTGTGCAGGAGCGGCGGCCTGCGAGGTGGACCTGTGCAACGGCTTGTGCGGCTAAGCTCTCGGTGGTGGTGCGTAGACTATGACGGTAGAAGAAAGAGAGAGAATGGAGAAGAAAAGTTAGAGTTTAGATTTTTAGAGTTATTTTATACTCTATTTGTTGGACTATTGGGTTGGACTACTGAAGCTGGGTCTCCGTGCGGCGGAATGGAAAATGGAGGATCATACCTATCCCCGTCAAACTCAACGGGAACCCTTTTTTCTCATATAATTTCCTGTAGGTAAAAAATACCCATCATGTCATAGTCATAATGGAAGAATGGAAGAATTCACCGTAGAAAATCGGGAAACAGATCCCGGTTGACATGTCTAGGTGCAGCTTCGCTGTCTCACTGTGCCTTGCAGCCCATTTTTGAAGCAAAATGACCATGTAGCGCTCTTGCCTTATCTTCATGGTTTTCCAGAGTATTGTCATCTACTAGGAGGCTGTGTATATGGTTCTTCCGTCGTCTTGAATTAATACGTAAGTGAAAAAAACTTAGTATTTGCATATCCTTCTCTTAGCCAAGTCAGCCTAATACCTTGCTTCTTTCTTGCCGTTTCAACGGCAGCCAACCCAAAAATTCTAGCTTTCAGGTCTTTTTTTCTGAGGTTATGCTCCAAGTCAGTAAGGATTCTAGTCTCCTGGGCTGGGCCACGTCAAGCCTAAGAATCAGCTCTTGCGCCATGTAGAACTGCAACCGATTCTCACACAAGATACCAATATACCATTGCTCCATGTTCCGAGCGCCTTGGCTATCGCTCCCAGTTTTTGGGTGAACCGCTGCACTGGGTGGTTGCCGTTAACAGGCTTATGCCATATTTGTTATAACTAATTCAGTTTATTGGTTAAAAGTATAAACAAACATACAGTTTATTATAACTAGATTATAGTAATCTTATTGTAGAAAAAAGACTACAATAATCATTGCACTTTGACGAAAATTACCTATTATTATCCTATAGCCAAATCCAGTCCCTCTCCATCCGAACGCTTTGGTATTAGAATATTTTGTCATTCAAACATAATAATACAGGCTACTAATATCTAGGTTGATAAACATGTTATCGTATTTTTCTTAAAATTACTATAAGTCAATTTATTCAGGCTAGGCGTGACCAGAAATTTTCAAAAAGGAAAACAGCTTTCCTTTGCGGGCCCCTCCACACTGGAAAGCAGCAGATCCGAAAAAGAGATGTTGATAGCGCCTGAGGCGAGTGGGACGAGCATAATATGTCCCCTTCACAGTTGCAAAGCACTCGGTCCAATTTGACGAAGGTTGGTGTCCCTATCTTCGTTACTCCGAGTGAATTTTCCATGATGCAGTCGGATTTCACGGAGTACGCATCTATTGATCACTGCTCTGAACTGCCCCATCAATCTTCAATCAAAACTGAGGATGGTTTTGTCCGGCGCTTCATAAATCAGGTTGAAATCTCCCAAAATCATCCAAGGAACTCAACTTGTGGGACAAATGTCACAAATTTCTTGAAGGAAGGATGGCTTGTCTCTATCTTCTGCCGGGCCATAAACCGATGTCAGGAGAAATGTTGTGTTTGTCTCCCTGTGACTGACCTGTGCTGACAAGGAATATTGCCGGTAATCCAGATTACCAATTGCGAGCACACTATCATCATCCCAGAAAACTGCTATGCCTCCTCGTATACCATCTGCAGCAAAGAAGGAAAATTTCTTCAGCCTGCTCACCAAGTCAAAAAAAAAGCCAAGAAATCCTCCTGCTAGTGCCACATTTGTTGGTTGATCTTTCAGTTAGGTCTCTAACTATCTAGTCCTAATTTTTAGGAATTAGTTGTGCCATAATTGGTGGGAGATAAAATTGTCCCTAAATCCCACCGGTGCCTATAGGAAAGTGAAGTTGAGGGAAGGAGACTGTTGGCGCAATGAAATTAGTTGTGCCACAATAGATATGTAGGAGCATCTCCAACGGTATTTTTATCTAGCTTCCTAAAATTAAATTTAGGTATTTTAGAAAAAAAAATCATGCTACAACGGTATTTCTAAATGATTCCCTATCTTAAATGATTCCCTATCTTAAATGATCCCCTAAATAACATCTCCTTTATTTCAAAAGTACGAACTCTCTTTTTAATCTCCTTTAAAATCTAAGAATTGAGATTATAGGGATACTGTTGTAGACTAATTAATTTTTAGAGATCAGCAGAGTTTAGGATAGTTACTATATAAGATTTTAGGGAAGAAAAAAATAGAAACTCTTTTGAAAATGCTCTAATAATCGTGGTAGAATGAGTAATAACCTCAAAGGTTATTAACGGGCGTAGTGAGGGTTGACACATGAGATTATCCAAGTTCAGGCCTCCATATGAATAATAATCCAACATCTATGTGTTTGTATGTTTGATGATCTAGCTTATAGAGAATGTCCTCTCTCTATCGCGTGTCCTCTATACCGCCGTAATAGGGTTGATATTTATAGACAAAATACGAATGGGAAAATATAGGGTACCCTTGTAGAACCAACTATGTTAGGACTATTCTTAAAATTACATATATGTTATAGAGTAATGCATTGTATAGACATATATGTAATCATTATATATTGTCAGAGGGAATAGATAGCCACTGATTTGGCTCTCTGATTGAGGTGGTATTATCCTCGAGATCCCTCGCTGGCGGAGGGGTTCAAATCTTTTGGCAAAACCCTTTGCTTTGAAGGCTGATGGAGGGGTTCAAATCTTTTGGCAAAGCCCTTTGCTTTGAAGGCATCTCTCTTCGAAGGTCTTAATCTCTAGGGGGGCCTTTGGGCTCTCCATGACCCCTTCGCACTTCTGTCAACGAAGAGGTGACTTAGTTGTCATATTTCCCCTAACAGAGACGTGCAAACCTTGCTTCCAAATAGTCATCCGATTTACTCAACACTGAAAGGGATGGTAACACAATTCTACCGAACAAAATTCATGGGTCATCTCTACAACTAGCTCCACCAAGTTCTTCAATAGCTTCATAGCACCGTTAGTGTCTATTTTGTTCCGCAATTATGTGATGATCATGTTGGCTAAGTCTTTCATGTATTAATTTTGCTAACAGCATTACCCTCAAGTTGTTGATGGGTATCTCAACCTGCTGCTGAAGGGCACGTGCCATCTCCATTGTGTTTGGCACCATAGTTGTTGCAGAGTGCTTCAATGACCACTCCATGGTTCAGAGGCGGGCGCAGGATTTAGACCATAGGTATTCAAAATTCCAGATGGCAAAAAAAAATTTTTTTGACAGCCTAAATTATAGTTTTATAACACAGAATTAAGTGGCAGCATCATTGATTAATAAAATTGATCACAACTTAAAATTGTCCAGCTACTAATGATCAACATATCAAAGTAGCAACATGTGAAATAAATAGAGGATAAAACAGCAAAATGGTAACAAATCTTACAACTTACAAGCTACAGGACAACTTTCCGATCCTTAATTCTTTGAAAATGAGTGATGATGTCCTTATCCTTAGCTTGCAGGAAGAATTTCCTTTCAATCAATGTGACCAAGCAACCATTCAAATATTTCTGCCCCATCTTGCTTCTTCTCTTGTTCTTTATCAAATTTATTATAGAAAAGACCCTCTCAACACCAGCGCGGGAGTTGGCCGACTAGGCCAATTCGCCTAATTGGGCTGTTGGGCCAGCGCGGGGTACAGGGAAGGAGGAAGTGAGCTTTTGTTTTGTTTAATTGAATTTCTTTTTATTTTTTGATGCATATATATAGGATACACTATATATATAATTTTTTTTGCAAAAATAATGGGTATTCAGTTGCATACCCTTGAATACATGTGAGCCCGCCCCTGCCATGGTTGCAGAGCCGGTGAGAACCTGGAGGTTGACACCCCCTACCCCCACGGTGTCAAGGGGTGTTGAACTTCTGAAATCAAACCTTTATTTTTGAGGACCTACGATATCAGATATTCAGATTTCTAGTTCATTTTATTAGATTTACCATGCCAATTTTTTTCGGAAACTATATCTAGTTCATTTTATTAGATTTACCATGCCAATTTTTTTCGGAAACTTGGGATGCGTTCTGCAAACGCAAGACAGAACATAGCTTGAACATTAAATGGATCGCAGAACAAATCAATAGTTTAAAATTTATGAAAAAGTCTACGTAACACCATTAACTATTAGACTCTGGATACTTAAAACTCTCAGCTACGAAACCAGGTATTCTACCCCTTCAAGTATTGAAAATCGAAACGATGTCATGTCTTTTATTCAGTAGATGGCATGTCTCTATCTCTAACATAAGCAATGACAGTGTTATGATTCGGGGTTTTGGGATCCTGAGCTGCATAGCTAATAGTTGTGGGTAGCCATGACTTAAGATTGTTTCCCTCTCGCCGAAGGATTGGATAGATGCAGCAGAGAACTTTCTCTCTTACCGATAGAAGAGATAGGAGCGGCACAGAACTTTTCCTCTTATCGATAGAAGAGATAGGAGCGGCACAGAACTTTTCCTCTTGCCGATAGGTAGACATGGTAGGAAGCTTTGCTCTAGCCGGGCTTGAGTAGAAGGGAAATAGATACTTTATTGCTTGGCTAGCTAAAACGTTAGCACTTGATATATATACACCTCTTAGAGATATAACTCCTAATCTAAAATCTAAGGACTCCTAATACAATAGGATAAAGACTCCTACTTTAATCCGCTAAAGGACTCTTCTTAATCTCTAACAGAAAACATAACTTAGTTAACCCTAATTTATCCCTAACTTAGTTCACGCGGTATTGTTCACGCCTATATCGAGTCAGGCCCATACCCATGACAGACATCCTCCACTCTAAGCAGATAGAGAAGACATTGTCAAGTAGCTAACGAAAGCAGCTCTACGAGATCTTCCGATGATTTGACATAGATGATGAGGCAACCTGACATAACTAGTTGGTCGGTCACTCGGTTGTTTCACCAAGTGTTTGCGATCCATGGCACCGGTGGCAAGAATTGTGGTGGAGAGAGGGAAATGTGTAGTACAGGGAAGAAAAGGAGAGAGAAGGGTTGATAATATTTTTGTAATTTTCATATTAATAAAAGGATTATTCTCTTTTTATCTCTATATGACACCTCCCACAAGTCAGATAAGTCATTACTTATGTAATGTGTCACATCTACGAAACCACTTCCAAAACCAAAACCGCCATAAGGGTTATTTAAACAGTTTTTAATACTTAAGGAGATAGAATGCCTGTTTCGTAGTTGAGGGTTTTAAATATCTAGAGTCCGATTGTTAAGTGGATTATGTAGATTTTTTTCTAAATTTTATGAAGGGGATTTGATGATTTGCTATTCATGTGTCTATCATATGTGGGGTCAGGACCTGCACGTCAGTGAGATAAGAGTGGCAACTGGCAAGTTCTCAAACACCAACCCCCCAAATTCTAAGTTAGACATTGGTCAGTGCATCCTACTGTACGTACTGTTGGCTTTATGCCAGTAAAACAGACTTGAACTTGAGGTAGTTTTTGTCAACATATGGAGGACAAATAGCCCGAATAAGATTGTAAGAGAAACAATCAACTGTACAAGTGCATGTATAAAGCAAAAGCAATATAAAGCATTGAAACAAAGAAAACGAACCGTCAATTTTAAGCTCCTCCTTTCTGCGCTCCATGTAGAACAGATAGCAATCAAACTCTGAAGACTGCTTCATACGCATCCACAATCTATTAGATTCGCCTATCCACTTTCCTTATCCCTGATAGCTGAACAAGTACAAAACTTACCAGAGGAAACAAAAGGGGGACCGTCTGCTTATTCCATTATTCTATGCTTTGCTTTTGTGCAGTTCCAAGAAAGGCATCACTAATAGAATGAGTTCCTTCTTCGCTTTGTTTGTATGCAAAACTTTATCCAATTCTTCTTCTGGATGCATCTGGTCAAGAAGGAATTTTAACTCTTTGCTCTCATGTGAACCAAACCGATAGAAATATTCCTTAATAAATTGTTATCATTCTTATGTACGCTGAACATATATTACATGCAATACATAATTGCAGAACATACAGAATCCTAATCAATGCCGACCAACCATAAATGTTGCCTTTTCATTTCACAATATAAGTGCACTGGAGAGTGGAATTAATTCTAGATGAGTAAGATGGTAATCCAGGAATCTAGTAAAGACAATACTGTAGACCACAGCCTTAAAGTTCTCCAGAGAACAAGGTTCCCACTTTTATCTATAAGACAAATAAATAACATGACTTTCCAATTTCCCCCCTTGTGTGTGCCGAATTAGAACAATATAAATTATATATATTTGCTAGTGCAGAATCAGAATGCTTCATTGAATTGACAAATAAAAAGATCGATGTGCATAGGGTCCACAGGTACCTAAAGGAATAAGGATAATCTCTTTTCAGTTGATGCAATGTTCGGGTCAGGCTTGAGTGTTTGTTCCTACAATTCCAAATTCTCTCTTCACTTGCCTGCCTTATAAGACCATTCTCTGCATAATATCTTGAGATGAGTAGCCATAGTACGTTAGAGCAGCTAGAGGCCATTTCACTCCAAAATAATAGAGCAGCAACGTACAATGAACAACCCTTGATTACCAGAAACAGAGGCTGATAAAACTTCAACAGGTAGTTCCTCGTAGGGTTGTGCAGTCTACAAGCAGACATCAGTACATAACAGGACTTGAAAGAGGTAAGAATTATGTACATTCATCATGCAAGTGAAGTTTTGTTTGTTCAAACAAGGAAAAAGAGATCTTTGTCATAGATCCTAACCTGAGATATATTCGTGTCAGATGTATCATCATCAACACCAGCTCCAGAGCCACAACCAACGCCTGTCGTCTAGGCAGAGTTTCCCTTCAGAGCGGCACTTGCTTATGCAAGGAGGAACTGTTCCAGGGGAGTCAGGGCTTGTACTCTCAACTGATGCAAAGCCCAGGTTAAAATGGACCCCTGAGCTACATGAGAGATTTTTGGAGGCAGTAAATCAACTTGGCGGTCCAGATAGTAAGTATCCAAATGGACCTTTCTGTTGTATAAGCAAGTACATGAAAATTATCATTAAACACTTTGATATTGCAGAAGCTACCCCCAAAACAACTATGAAGCTCATGGGTGTCCCTGGACTAACATTATATCATCTCAAGAGTCATCTCCAGGTATATATAGATCTAATAGTATCGTATCAGTCCTTTCATCTATTTGTTTAACAAGATACCACATTTTTTACTTTTACATGCCTTCAAGCAGTATACTGATTTTCTTTTCCCTTTTACACTAGAAATACAGACTAAGCAAAAATCTCCATGCTCAAGCCAATGTTGGAAATGCGAAAAACGGTAAATTTTACAGTTCCCAAATTATCAGCTTACCATTAAGCTTAATACTGACCTTCCTTTTCATTCACCAGCGCTAGGCTGCACCATACCAACGGAGAAACCATCTGAGGGAAGTGCATCACCAATTGGTCACCTAAACCTTGGAATCCAGACAAACAAGTAAGAGACACGTAAATTTTTGTTTCAGCATGTTTGCAGAAGGTAACACAGTTTTGTGTTTTTATCAGATCTGTGCACATAGGTGAAGCCCTTCAGATGCAAATTGAAGTGCAGAGACAGCTACATGAGCAACTAGAGGTACAGAAGCATTATTAGTGCATAGCATAAATTTATATTTAATGTGATAAACACCTTCAATATCTCTTTGAATAAAATGAATATTGCAAATTTATTGAATAATTCATTTCAGGAGATCTACATAATATAGGTTGAATTTTATGGCCATATATCTAATAAATGTATGCCAAATAAAATTTATCTGGAAAATATATACTAGAGAACAAAAAGAGACTACAAGTGTACCATTCAAAGAATCAAGGTTTTTAGCATTACTGATATTCATAAATGTGTACAAAACATGTAAATGAAAAATATGACCATGCAAAATAAGGCACAATAAATGAAGGCTAACTTCAACTATGCTTAATCTTCAGCAGTAGTTAAATTTCATGTCTATGTTACAGACATGCTTTGCGTGAAATCTACTACTAACTAAATCACAATCTAATCTGCAGTCAGGAACTAACCGCATCATTGTCCTGTATAGGAGAGTATGATTTCTTGTTTACTGACTGACCCACTTTGTTCACTGCTTAAACATGTGCTCAACATCAGTGCATGACTTCTATAAGATAGAATACGGCTGAAATGCTAAAAGTCCAGCCACCACATTGTCTAGGGGGACACTTTTGTGAATCTTTATTTGCCATTACTAAAAACCAGTCATGATTATCAGCTCCAACATAAGTAGAAATGTCACATCATAGGAACTTCTCAAATTATTACTGCATCATTGGGTAAACAGGATTTTGCTACGCAAATAAATGTAATGCATAGCTCAGGTCGGATTTACTATTTCACACCACTACTATGGTTCCACTATAAGAAAATAAATGAAAGGTGCAATGCTCAAATACAATGACCTGATATCTTACACAAAATGAGCTAATGATGACTTTTGAACAGGTGCAAAGACACTTGCAACTCCGAATTGAAGCACAAGGAAAATACCTACAGACGGTGCTGGAAAAGGCACAAGAGACACTTGCAAAGCAGAATGCAGGATCAGTTGGTGTAGAAACTGCAAAGATGCAATTGTCAGAGTTTGTATCAAGAGTGTCAACAGAATGCCTCCAGCATGCATTTTCAGGATTTGAAGAGATTGAAAGTTCACAAATGCTACAGGGGCACACCATGCAACTTGGTGATGGATCGGTTGACAGCTGCTTAACTGCATGTGATGGTTCACAGAAAGATCAAGATATCCTATCAATTAGCTTTTCTGCCCAAAAAGGAAAGGAGATTGGATGCATGTCATTTGATATGCATGTGAAAGAAAGAGGAAGTGAGGATCTCTTTCTTGACAAGCTAAGCAGAAGGCCATCAAATCACCAAGAAAGGTGTGAGAGGAGAGATGGCTTCAGCATGTCATGCCAGAGAGAAAAGTTGGATCTGAACATGAACAACACAAATGACGGGCCTAAACACTGCAAGAAATTTGATTTAAATGGGTTCAGCTGGGCCCTAGGAAATGAGCACTGACAACTACCAAGTATCATTAGCACTAGCAGTGAGAACAATGGAATGTTTTTTCCAGTGATCATTGATATTGCCATGTCTTCCATTGAAACACCTATGTGACACTTACTGCTTTGGCCGTCTCTGCTGTTAACCATGGAAATTCACTGAAATAAGTGACAGAATTGGCAATAAGATGCTTCTTTCAGCCCACAGAAGTTGCCAAGCTGGCCATTTAGATCCTGGAGACTGTAGTATTTGAGAACTTGGTGTTATCCATTATTCTGCTTTACTTTGACTGTAGTACCACAGAAATATAACGGATTTTGTAGAAAAGGTCCCATCTGATCTAATGATAATTACTATTGAATGTGCTATGCCAGTGATCCTGGAATTTTGACACTTTTCCCCTTTTTGAAAAATTATTTCACAAATAGATCTTCGGGAAAACTTATTGCAAAAATGGACCCCTAGCTCAATGCCAAGCCCCCTAGCATCAACTCCCTACATCTCAGTGCCAAGCACATTGGTGTTGGCCTAGGCGTCATGCTGGCACCTATGTGAGGTGGGCGGCCAATGTGGCAGCTAGGTCAATGCCAATGAGCTTTGCGTTAAGCCAAGGAACTCATCATCAAGCTTGTTGGTGTTGACCTAGCAAACCCTAACATACTGATGTACCCATATCATAGCAAATTTTGTGACTTGCCAAGCTTGCTGTCGCTGACCTAGCTACCACATCGGTCATCCACCTCACTTGGGTGCTAGCATAGCACCTAGATCAGCGCCAATACGCTTGGTGCTGAGAAGTTGGGGGTTGGCGCCAATGGGATTAACGTTGAGCTAAGGGTTCATTTCTATAATAAGTTTTCTTACGAGTCTATGAAATAAGTTTTCGAAAAGGGCCAAAGTGTTAAAATTCCAGCTAGTGAACTAGTCTTTTGCTATCTTTGCGCTATTAGCAATCAGTCATGCCTAGACTCTAGAATTTAGAAAATTGATATTATTCCACTCGATTCATGTGGATTCAATAAAATACCATCCTCTATATGGCAATTTAGAAAATGCCATTCAGTATGGGGGGTGTTCTATACTTTAACCTTTTAGCATTTCTTTTTATTTTTTACTCTAAAAATGGATGTGAAATACCAGCCTTTCTCTTAATCTCTCCTAGCCTCTCGTCGCCTGCCTCTGCCACCCATCGACACTGCCAATTCGATCCTTGCCGCTGTCGCTACTGCCTTCCTGCCAGCCCTCTCGCCAGCCACCACTGACGCCCTCCCACCACTCGTCGCCACCATCGACTTTGTTGTAAGCAGCTTAAATTTGAGCCACTTGGCTGGTGGGAGGGCGGCAGTGGCTAGCGGGAGAGCGTCAGTGGCAGTGACTTTGTGTGGTGGCGACTGGCAGGAGGGCGGTGGTGGCGGCGGCGAGCATCAAGCAGGCGACGGCAACAAGCGTGATGGCAGGCAGGCGGTGGTGAGAGGCTAGGAGGGATTAAGGGCAATATTGGCATTTGACATCCATTTTTAGAGTAAAAAAATAAAAAATAAAAAGAAATGCTAAAAGGTTAAAGCATAGAACATACTGTACCGAGTGGCATTTTAGTAATTGCCATAGAGAGCGACATTTTATCGAAGCCACGTGAATGGAGTAGCATAATATCAATTTTCTCTAATTGGTGGATCTTCGAGACTACGGCCTCCAAACAAAAGCATCTTCCCTGCTAAAATCAACTATTTCTGCATTCCTGCAGCAAGGCAGCCTTAATTTTAAACTAGACATGAAATAAACGATGACTCCCGATCAGATGGGAGCAGCCGAGCAGCTAGACTAAATGTATCACAAGTATTAGAGAGTTTCGTCAGTGCAGTATTATCATTGTAACGCAGTATTAATAGGAAGTATCGTTGCTGACTTGCTGTAACACTTGATTCATCAGTGCTTGTGCGAAGAATCAGCGAAAAAGAAAACAAAGGCAACCAAACCTGGGAAAAAGCAAACTAAAAGGGGAGGGCCAAACCACGGCGCAGCTCGGATTGCGCGACGGCGTGGAGCTCCCAGGTGTGACCCGGCCCCCTGCCGCAGTTCGTCGTCCCGCGGCCCTTACCGCACCGCCTCCTCCGCTACTCAAGGAGCTGCCGCGAGCCATCGCCGCGCCCACGCCCACGCCCAACCCCCGCGCCCGCCGACCAACCGCAGCGGAGAAGCCCGCACGACCGGTTGCCGGTGTTGTAGAAGCCAAGGCCCAGGCCTAGACCCATTTATCCGGCCTGTGCCTATCTCGGCCTTCAAGTGCGATCTGGTCCATCTTGCAACACAAGTCCACTAGGCTAGTTCGGCAATTCTTTTGTCCCACGGAGAGTTTATGGTCATATTTGTTATTCCTTTCCAAAACATAACATTTTTAGATTACTTCTGAAGTATCTATATTATCTTTTATTACTTATTACTCTATATAATCATTTTTAGACCCATAATCACCCACCTAAGGAGGTATTATGATCTTTTTATATATCTTCTTAATACATATACTCAAGTCTAAATGTTGTTATATTTTAGGATGGAGGTAGTATTTATTTTGTAACTTATGTAAATTAAAGTCAAACTTAGAGTGATATTATATCGCACAATGACTTGTTGTGTTTTCATAAATTTTAAGAAATTTTTCATAATTATTCAGATGCCATGCAGAATATAAGGGGAATCTTCTTAAAGTGTAAAATGACTTTCCCGGACAATACTACTATGTTCTTCAGAGTGACGGACCACCTACTGACTCAGATTCAGAGCCAAACTAGTAGCTAACTGCCAGCATTAGCGCCGCATCATTCTGTTAATGATCTTCTTGTGCATTCAATCACATGGCCAGGATCGATCATGTGCGAGATAGATGTTGTTGCAGCTGAACCGACCGTCAGCTTAATTTGCACTCGTGCCACTGACCCGGCTAGCCGGCTCTACCAAAAGCGAGAGAGAAGCTAGCTATAGTGGTAGAACACTGTCAAATGCTACGCTAACCCAGCCAGAAAAGCCTATGCAATTTGCAAGCTATTGACAAAGATCATCTCATCGAGACATATCACATAGGTGTGTCTATGAGCAAGGGTCCTCTTCAGTTTAGCTGTAACGCATGCAGCAGGTCATCGATCGCAGAATTCGGCTGCCTAATTCTGCCCTCCGATCAGCATGCATGGGTACTCTGCTGCCTCTTTCAAATGCTACTTTGGAATATAGACTACTCTGTCCATGGTTGACTTAGGTCTGCCGAGTTGCAGTGCGATCCGTCCATGCATCAGGACCTTACTAATGTTTATTATCTTTTGCTCCATTGATCATCCCTGCATGGTGCTTTTCTGTCAGCATCTTTATCAACCGCTCTAGTCGTAAAGCACCTCCTTTATGATTCACTATGCTAAGCGTAAGTTAATTCTTTAGAGATGACGAGGTAGCCAAGGTAATATTGTAGGTGGCAATGGCAACTAGGATGCCCCTTTTCTGCTTGCATGCATGCTACGTCAGACTCCTGCTAGCTTTACACTTTACACTAGCATTCAGGCTAGTGCTGGATAAAAAACTCATAGCTCATTAGCTCGCTCAACTCGTGACCAGTTTGACTCGGCTTGGCTCGTTGTATTTTTCTAATGAGCTGAGCACGTGTTTTAGCTCGTTAGTATAACGAACGAGTTCGAGCTAGCTCTTGAGCTGATCGCGAGCTTAACAAGCTCAGTCCAAGTAGTCAACACAATCCACTAAAGCAATAATAAAATACTATGTGAGAGTGTGAGACTCATCATTTTATAATTTATTTGCTAGTGTCTAGTTATTACTTGATAACTTGCTATTATGATTTTATTAGTATGGTCTATATAATTATCGTATGGAGGTATGAAACAAATAACATAAGTGATAGATCAATGGAATCATAGAAATAATAATAGAACTATGGATATTTGAATTTTAAAACTTTATATACTATATTTATTTCATACTTTGATGTTTGATATGTGATTATTTAAATGTTTATTATTTGATCACATTTTAAAAATCTGGCTCGTGAACTAAACGAGCTAGCTCACGAGCTGAACCGAGCCAAGCCAAGCTAGGTTTTTTGCTTATTATGTTAACAAGTCAAGTCGAGCTAGTTCGTTAACATAACGAGCTATAACGAGCCGAGCTGGCTCGTTATCCAGCCCTAATTCAGACTGATCACTGCAGGCCAGCAAGAGAATAGATATAAACATGCTTATATAGAAGATACAGTACTTGCACAGTGTTTTTCCCTCCTCATGATGTTCTTCAATACGCACAATGATCATATTTTTTCTACTTTAAAACTATTAAACTACATTGATCAATATATGAAGAAGGCAGAGGCCTTTGTGTTGTCGCTTGACTTCCCAGTCAAGAATTGGGCAGGGCCTAACAGTTACTAGCCAATAATTCTCTGATTGTCCTTTTCGTTCCAGCTTCGATATTCTACGGCCTGGGTGCAGAGGAACCACGCCAATCCGTCCCGAATTTGCTGCGACGTTGGCAAATAACAGAGAGATAGGAAAATACGTGCTGACTAAGGGTCTAGACGGGCAGATGGCTAAAACTCGATGAAATACGATTTCCTCATTTTTTAGGTTTGTTTAGAAGACCTTAATTTCGACTCATTTTATAAGGATGGGTCAGAATTTTAAATAAAAGAGGTGATTATATAGAATTTATTTTAAAGAAATCATTTATTGTAGATATATAACATAGGAAATATGAAAATACATATAGGTTGGAATAGCTCTTAGGCAGCTGATCGACAAGCTACTAACAGCTGGTACATAAATGCATCAACAATCCGGTCATATCGAATGCCGGTGTCTATTATTCAAAGCAAACCGATGGAAAGAAAATAATTTGACTATATATCTCTAGCTTGGCATCGCAAGAATGCCTTTATTAATTTCCACCAGGATTTATCCCACAGGCCCAGCTGCCTGCAGCTTAGGGAGAAGGCCAAACTCGATTTGGCAAGACGAGGAAGGCAGGAAGGATATCATATATCTATGGAGCAGAGTACATGACATCCGACCGACATCTTTCCCCGGCCTGACTTAATTAGGACCGTACCAGCATTCATATATCCAAATTCCATCCAGGCCATTAGTTTACCCTTACTAAACTATACTTCCAAGAAGCACATTTGGTTAATGAACCAATCTAATGATCTACCGACCTGTTTCATACTCCCTCAAGTTCCACAAAGTATGTCATTTTAGATTTATATTAGAGTTGTCTAAAATAAGTTATTTTATATTTTGTTATATATTTTAAATGTTTATACTCCTGACGCTGCACTAGTTTCTTTGTCTTCCACGCTGTCTTTACTTCCGTATTATATTTAATATGTGTAAACAATAAAAATACACACTAATTAATAACTCTTTAATATATGAAATCATTTTTCAAACGATTTGTTTTTTTTAAACTGAAGGAGTATATAGACGAGTAGAGCTAGCTAGCTAGCTGGACGAGTTACAAGATCAGAGGCTGGCTCCAAAACCGCGTACGTGTTCATGCAGAGCGCCAGCAGAAAACGCCTAGAATCTGTCGTGCGGGAGGGGATTGATCTGTGCTTTTTATCCGGCGGGGGAATTAAACAACCGCGTGCAGGAGACCGGCGCGCTTTCCGTGTCGCGATAGGCTACATGGGGCGGTGGCGGTGGCGATGGCGATGGCGATGCCGGCCTAGCTGGCGCGCGCGCGCGGCATGCATGCAAGGTGTACATGCCATTGCCATGCCGACCCGCGCGAGGGCGCCGCGCGCGCGCTTGACACGTCCGCTTCGCCCACGGCCACCGCACGCCGTGCCAGATCGATCGACCGAGCTGGCGCGCCGACCGCCCTGTGCTCGATAAGCTGCGCGCAGATTATTAATTATTAACTACAAGGCCGTACGTTTGATATGATGCCATATGTCTTGTTTCGCATGCAATCTGCGGCTATGTTCAACGCATCTATCCGGCCATCGCTAACTGCGCTAGCCATACTAAAGATAATATTACAGAGAAGCAGTCGTACACAATAAGCTAGCGGCAAAATGCCTCTTAAAGCGCTCTCTTTATTTCTCATTCATCTTTATTTAATATTTCTCTCTTTAAACACGGCAAGATAGCTCTTGTATATATAAGAGTCAATTCTCTTATTTTCTATTTCCTCTTTCCTCCACATGCAAATTAAAAAAATATAACTTAAGCAGACTAGCTAATAGCTTGCTATTGTACGGACTTGCTCTAATTGCAAAAAGTTCACATCTGAGTGATTTTTCCCGTCTCATATATACCTGAGCGAGTAAAGCCAGCGTACGTGGTTGTGTATAAAATATGATATGATATTTGTCGATAGAACTCCTGCATGCATGTGAGTTCATATGCAACATGCATGTGCTGGCCGGGCCGGGTGCCACATTTTTGACACCTAGAGGAGAAGCAATTTTAAAGGGAAATTAACATCAGAGGAATATTAGTGAGGGGAATTGCTCTAACCTTTGCTTAATTAGCAGAAGTGGCGCGTGAACTAAGCTTTTCGTGGAAACTATATATGCTGGCTGATGAGATCGAGAGGACACCACACATAACACTCGTGTGCTCGAGTACTCCTTAGTTTTTAGGTACGGCCACCCGGCGTTGCATTGTCTGGCTTCATCGAGTACACAAAACTTCTGGCACTATAAACAAAATTAAAGCTCTCGGTGATATATAACTAGTGCATTTTTCATAGATATATAGATGAATTAATGTGGGCATATGGCCTGCATATCACTATATATATGTTGTTATGCACACACAAATCTTTGTGCAACAAATTAACCCTACACCTGTACATTTACAAGGATGCATACACGTACACTAGAATCCGCGCTAGGATGCACCTGTGAATAGTTGGAATCATCACAGCAGCAGGTCTATTATATTGTATATATCTAAATTCAGTCTTCTCTGAACATTATTAATGATTGCTAGCTATAAATTAAGTAAAAAAATAGCCAAGCCCTACCGACATATGCAGTATATGATTTACGGAACAAACACACGTACAAGCTACTAGAGAGTAGAGACAAACAAGGTACTAAGAAAAATGATATAGTTTAGAATTCCAAGAATTAAGCACAAACATTCCATGCGCGTTTGGATGACACAGAGCGTTACCGGCCTATTTAGCAAGATTTCAACCCTTATCCGGTGAATCTGTAGTTGAACTAAATGATACAGTAATAAATTCTTAATTTTTTAAGAGCGGAGGCTGTGGAGTATGTGTATTTTCTTTAGAAAATACATAGAAACAATGGATCTACTTTTTCAGCCGTACAACTTCAAATCTATTTCAGATTTGGGTCTGGCTTGAAGGACCTATGTCACCGTAAATAAACCAATAAAACATGAAGAAATCTAGCTAGCTCAAATATAATTAAAGAATATATATAGCTCGACAGCCAAGAGAAGGCACATATACATATTGTAATGGAGTTATATATGGAAATGATGAGAAGACGCCACCATATTGCATTGTAATCTGTATTCTAATGACAAACTCGACCGCCCACGCTTTCATAGGTTTCAAGGGCACATATATAAGTACGCGTATTAGTACTTGCTGATGCTTAAATACACATATTAATTGCTTCTCATAACTAGCTAGCCTATAGAGACGATCGATCGATATAAACTCAATGGTTTAGAATCCAAGTATTCATTTGATCGATGTTGATCAAGAATTGCAGCACCAGGTCTGTCCATGCATCTGATCCAACGAGTATCGAGTAGAGAAAAAACAAAACTACGGCAACGGGAGCTGTTTTAATTTGGCCTAGCGACCTGCAGTGAATTGATCACGAAACACAACAACGTGAGATATATGATCACATACACGCACAAATGCAGTTATAGCTATGGAATTTGAGAAGACCACAAGATTAGTTATACACTGCATGAATTAATGTAATATTGGTTATACATTTCACGCACTGATATGTTCATGCATTATACGTGTGGTGCTTTCAAGAATGAAGAAACTGCATTGACGCGTAGGGCCGAAGAGATGGTGAGATGAGTACTAAGCTAGAGGTTGGAGATGGATGGTTACCAGAAAGTAACTTTCTCCCATTTGCAGGCTCTGTATTAGGATGCCATAGTCGTTGACTGGGAGGAGGGCCCCAGTGGAGTGGACGAGCATCACGTCCTGGCCGAACATGCCTCGCAAGTCTATTAGACCCCTTGGGACCTCCATTGAGACTCCATTGATGAACACCGTGATCGTCGCTGGAATTAGCAACGCAGGCAGGCAATCAGCCAACAAGGCCAAACAGCACGCAGATAGACAGAATGTGTATATATATATATTATTCAACAACTCACAAGAAATATGAGTAACGCATATCATTTGAGGACAAAATTAGCAACGAATGCATAAGACAACAAACCAAATCCTATGACCAGATTATAAATTTCGTTGGTCGGCACTACTGTTTTACTCTCGGTTGCGACCTCGATCTATATTATTTGAGTGTACTTATACCAAGTCATTTGGATTTCGAGCGTTCGGCAAATGCATGATGAAATTAAGGATGAAATTGTTCCTCCACATGGTAGCTAGCATGCATGCATGGACATTACATATATTTACATGCATGCAACATGCATGAGTTATACATAGCCGTTGGCTTGTTTTAGCCCAGAAGTAGCTGGTGTGGGTAAGTTGATGATTGTACATAGGAAAATTTTATAGTCCTTCAAAAGTTACAAGGTACCGCAATATTTAGTATTGATTTTGGTACCTCCTGGTATCTCCTCAGGGACGGTAAAATCACTCTTGTACATAATATAGGAATAAGTTAAGAGAGAAAATTTTAATTATTCACATGAGCATGCATGCAGGAAATCCTAATGTATGTAACCAAAGTTATACATTGGCAATTTAATTTGCTGTTTGACAAAAGTATCCAATAATTGGTACTTCGTCAGAGCCTACAAAGAAACTACATGAGCCACATGAGCAAATTTTAATTATTCACACATGAGCAAGCATGTGCTAATTCTATGCATGTGCCACATGCATGGAGCTTCGTCAAATGGATAGATAGACAAAGACATAGGCAGGGTGAAAAGAATCTGAAGATAGATGGATGGGTGCAGAGCGCCAGAGCCTACAAAGAAACTACTCAATGAGTATATTTTGTCATTCTCATACTGGTTCACATCTCTGCAATTGCATGATTCATCCTGGAATAATGTATACACCATGCATACAGATGATTAAAAATGGAAATTTGTATGAAAAACCAATTCCGGAATACACCGTACCTATGAGTAGAACACAGACAAGAGCAAGCAAGACTGAGGCTCCGGCAAAATCAGGAACATATCGTGGTGGAGAGCTAGAGGACGACGCATGTACCATGCATGTACTATGATCTTATGCGCTTGTAGACTAGTTAGGAGATGTAACCGAACTAGTGTACTGAAGAGCCGCTAACGAACAAGAATTGACGCAATTAACTATGGAAGACCAAATAAAGTATGCACCCAAAAGATTCAAGCTAGATCTCCTTGAATTCAGCATCTCTACAATACAAGCAAACAAAATTCTAGTACGTAGAGGTGAAATCAGCATTTACACCGTCAAAAGCTCCTTCATTCAGTTGATACTTGATATATAGACGCATATGCAATGCACTATGCAGCAGTAGAAAACCACAAGAACTTCCAAAAAGGTGTAAAGATTAATTAGAGTTGTTCGATGAAAAGATGAACAAAATAACCTAATCCTTAAGCGATCGAGACATCGCGGAAACACATGCATGAGGATTCGAGATCGATCGATCGATGAGTAGCCAACCACCAAAATTAATCGACGTCCGGTACTAGAGTACTCAACTTACCTGAAGGTAATTGCAAAGAGTAGAACTGCTGCTGCTGCGCGGCGGAGCTGGGTGTCGCTGGCGAGGTCGACGAGCCGCGGGGGTTCTCCACAAACCCCATCTGCCTCGAAATGGCGAAGAGATCGTCGCTGCCCCAGCTGTCCACGTCCCTCATCAGCCCGGTCGTCGCCAGCGCGGACGACGCGGACGCGCAGCACGACGCCTGCAAGAACCCGCCGGCGCTCGAGGCCCCCGCGCAGTGCGCGAATAGCCCGAACGACGACGTCCCACCCGTGCTTCCTGACGACGAAGACGAGCTCGCCTGCTGCTCGTACTGGCACGTTCTCGCACCCATGGCCATGGTGTGGACGGCGGCGGACGGGAAGCCCACGGTGGCTCTCGCAGCTGCCGGGGAGCTATTGCCGGAGGATGAGGAGGAGGACGAGGCCGCGGCGGCTGCGGCGGCCGCCTGCATTTGGCGCTGGCGGCGGCGGGAGCGGGACTTACGGTTTTGGAACCAGTAGAAGACGTTGGCGTCGCCGACGGCGCCGAAGCGCTCGAGCAGCTTGCGGATGCGGACGGTCTCGTCCTTGGGCGGGTTCACCATGCCGCTGTTGAAGATGGACTCCAGGATCAGTATCTGCTCCGGCTTGGGCGTCCACCTCGACCGCACTGGCTCCCCCGCCCCCCGGCCTCCGCCCCCTCCACTCCCTCGACCGCCAAGCTCCTCCGGCCCCGGGCTGCCGCCCGACAACTGCCTATCCGGGCTATTGCGGCTCCCCTCCATCGATCGATCGACCGCACTCGCCGGAGATATGGTAAACAGCTAGCGTTGGTTACCTTGGAATCTTGGCTGCTCTTGGACGATGGGTGCGTGACACACGAATTGCAGCACACACACTACGTGTGAATTGAACTAGAGTTAGGTTTCGATCGACAGAAGATCAGAGTAGCTAGTTAGCACTGAGAGATCGAGGAGGCAACAATCAAGGGGACACAACCATGCTTGCACACTCATGTCCTTGTGAGGGGTTGTACTTACAGGAGAAGGGGCAAATCGGCTGGCTATGGAAGGGGAAGAATGTCCTAGTGGTTCCTATATAGTGGAGTGGAGAAACGGATCCTCAGACGTCGGGCTCCCTCGACGTAGAAGGAAGTTGTGATCCTATCCGTTTAGCTAAAATCTGACAATGGACATGGGCATCGCGGCGGAAGTAGCGGCCAGAGCAGGGCGGGGCTTTGCGGCGACCGGAGCAAGGGGGACGGCGGCTGAAGCAAGGGGGTGGTGGCCAGATCAGGGAGGGACTGCAGCCGGAGCAGGGAGGGGCGGCGGCCATAGCAGGGCGGGGCGACGGCTTGTGAAGGTCAGGCGAGCGCGGCGAATGCCATCGGATCCTAGCCGAACGGATGGGATCACGACTTCCCTCTGTAATCGGCTTCGTCGACTACCGAGGATCTCGTTTAGGAGTGGAGTGGAGTGGAGTAGGACTAGTATTATTGGTCACGATTATTTACTGGTGTAAAAGAAACCAAATATTGTTAGTTTGGGGCCTGGGGGTGGCTTAGCTAGTGTTGGTTGCCAATAAAACTAGCTAGCTCCCTGCTAGTCTGATGGGTATTTTTAATTAAAACCTGTGCAGAGTTGGTTTCAATAGTTGAACTAATGTTTGAGCCTGAGGATTAATTGAGCAACTATACTCAGCTTTTATTGGGAGGTGATTATTATTGTGTATGTGTGCAAGGAAACCTCTTGTCGATTGGAATGGAAATTACCTATTTAAAATTTATTGAGGATACATAAGACGTTTAATTTACCGAGTATAATTTTTCGGACTTTCGGCAAATACCTCCGTACGTCAAGTGCCCAAGTAGTACTTATATTACGGGTACGTGGAGAGAACCCACTGGCATTTTTGCAGAGATATCTGGCTTAGCTTAGCTTGATGGTATTGATAATTGTGCTTAGTACTTGTGTGGTGATCAGGTATTTTTGCAGAGAACCCACTGGCGTTTTTGCAGAGATACCTGTGCAGAGTTGGTTTCAATAGTTTAGGAGAGACGTACCAGGAATTAGAGTTGGTGGCATGATGACTTAATTAAGATGCCCACTGATTATTATTGGCCGGTTTCTAGTGATAGCAACATTGTCAGGACGACTATGTAGCAGAAGGCAGATCACAAAAGAATCTTTACATGGTGCTTTGCATCTAACCCTCATTAGCTCCTTGTCTAGCTAGCACTTATAATTAATTACCTCTTTGGCAATTATTTTGGAACCGTCGGTTTAGCGTGAGTACTTTTCCAGGATACTCGATAGACTTTGGGTTCGCCTAGCTTTTGCGGGAGATATATATGGTACACATCGTCTATGCATTCCAGCCATTTAATTGGTTTATTTTTATGCGCATCATCCTAATTATTTTGCAGTGCAAATTTGATGCCTCTCCAACCGTTACTAAGATAATTATGACTTCCAAGTTACTTATCTAGATTGAGATGCTCAAAAACTAATACTTTTTCCGTTTCAGAATATAAATCATTCTAGTCTTACCCAGATTCATATATAGATCAATGAATTTAAACATATATAGTTTAGATTTATTGATCTATAGATAAATCTAGGTAAGGACAGAATAACTTACATTCTAAAACGGAGGAAATATAACTAACATACGCGCCTCTCTCGGCTCTTAAACATTTCTATCATAATTTTTGGTATATACATACATATACTGTAGGCTGTAGACACATATATATAGTTTTAGAGGCAACGTCGTCCATGATCAACAATGGGCATGACAGATTAGGTTCCTATCACTACAGAAAAATAAGGGTTCGTGGAGTGCCGTAGGCACTCGGCAAACCCCTAAAAACACTCGGCGAAGGGTTCGCCGAGTGTTGCACTCTGCAAACAACACTCGGCGAACCCGCTGTCAGCGAATAGGGGTTCATCGAGCGTTTTCTGTTGGACACTCGACGAACACTTCACCGAGTATCAAATTTAGCACTCGGCAAAAAAGAGCGTAACGGTGGCATGACGGGCATGACGGTTAGTTTGCCGAGTGTCGAAAGTTTGGCACTCGGCAAACACACAAACAGAAAATAAAAAAACAGGACGCGGGGCGCGCGAGCTGTGGGGCGTGCGTGGCGTGGTGCGGCGAGTCGAAGAGGGCTGCACGGCGATGGCCACGCGAGGCGGTGCAGTTGCGGAGGGCGGTGCGGCGAGGAGGGCCACATGGAGTGGCGAGGAGGGCAGTGCGACGACGGCCACGCGAGGAGGCACTGAGGGCGGCACGGTGACGGCTGTGTGGCGGAGGCGGAGGAGGGAGCGGC
>KE372584.1:35847-58932 GCA_000418225.1 Zizania latifolia | reverse complement strand
TTGAGAGATTTCTTTTTGTTTATCTGCTGTGACTCGCAAGTCCAATATTTGAGTTTGAGGAAGGTTTCTGAAATATAAGTATCGACTTGCAGGTGTGACTTTTATTTGTTCAAATCATGAACTGAATCACATCGAGTCACTTGCAAGTTCGACACTTAAATTTCAGAAGTTGTATTTTTTCGCTGTATTTTTATTTTGCGCCCATTCACCCCCCCTCTGGTCGCTAGTTTCGGTCCTACACAGAGTGATGATTTCGTCATTCAGAGGAATAGGCAATGCGATGTCTTCCACGTTGGTGGTATAGAGTGGGGCGACCTAGCTATGATAGGATGGAGATCACTGTGAAAGAGGGCGATGGCGACGCTAGAGGTGACTAGGTCGGGTTCAGGGATTGAGGGAATGAGAAGTTAGCCATAGGTTATAGTAGAACACATGACCTAGTGTGAATCCTAAAGCTGATCTAACGGTTACAGATAACTGGGTTGGATGGGCATTTTTTTTCGAATAATCCGAATAGGAGTTATCTGGATTATTCGAATCTATATCTGTATCTATCAGATACCAGCGATATCATATCCATTTATGTATTTGAAAAAATATCCAAATCTGAATCCTTATCCGAAAAATCCATATCTGAAACAAAAAATCTAGATCCGAATCCATTTTTTCTGAATTAGGACAAAAACTATCCGAATCACTTGCACCTCTACCTAGACCCCACAAACAAGGAGGAGCATCATATGGTTCTTCAAGAAAAGAGAAAGTTTGTTAGAGTTAAGGGTGTCATTGATGAAGAAGAGTATGATAGATTTGATAACTTTCCTTATATTGGAGAGAATGTTGAACTATGTCTCTTTGATGACACTAAGGAAGCTACGTACACTACCATAGAAAACGCTATTAGTGATAGGTGATAACCTCTATTAGTGATAAGTATGTCTCCCGTTACTCTTATCGCATCAGTGAAGCCAGGTCATTAGTAACGAGTGTTCACCCGTCACTAATAGAGTCCATTTAGTCACCGGTGTCAATGTCGGCCCATCACTAAAGGGGTATACCGGTGCACCTGTAATACCCTTTAGTGACGGGTCGTAATGTGACCCATCACTAAAGGAATTCTTTAGTAACGGGTGATTATTTATGTCCATCACTAATATTATGGTCATATTGTAAAAAATAATTTTTTAGGCTGCATCCTGAATCAAGCCGAGATTTGGTAGCTAACATTGTACATTGCAAACACATCACTGAAGTTTTATCAGAGAACACCACAACACAATTATGCAAACAATCTCATAATCAAATTAATATCAAATATATTAACTTAAAGTTTCATCATAGAAGTTGAATGTGAGAAATAACAATTTACACCGCATACATAGTTGCCTCCAGTGTACCATTGTTGATATAGAAATAAAATGTGCATATTGTACCGACAACTAACTCGTTGGCTCATAGAAATTGGCCAAAACCAGTCGTTAGGTAGCACCGTCCATCTATTGATTTATGCACTGCAATTGAGACTGTTGTGCTTCCTACTGCTGTCGCTTGGATCTAGGTGGTTTGTTAGTGTAGATGAGGTGTGATATACTTCTTACAATACTGCCTTAAAAAGTACTGTTGCAATAAAATGCGTTGGTAGCTAGTTAGACGAGGCAAGTGAATATATGTATAGATGTTTGTAATTGTGACATGTGCAAAGTGCTTTCCATCGACTTTTTCTTGATGATTGAAGGATTGATTGTGCAAATATATAATTGAGTCTCGGAGGATAGACCTACCGAGATGTCTTGTAGGAGAGCCTTCCTTTCTAGAGTTACATCTATAGGATTGCCAAAATAACAGATGTTCTTCAATTGGTACATTTGGTCGGTCTCGCCTTTCCGGGATTTCTTCTTTCCCTTCTTCTCAGCATTCTTAGAAGCCTCATATGCTATTATAAAAAAGTAGGTAACTACATAAACAAAATAGGCATATCTGTATAATAAGTAATGTGAGTTCGTTATAGATACCGCTATCACTTCTGTCTACTTTTATAGCTTGTGATGTTTTCTCTTTACCATGATTATTGAAAATTATAGCCATGGCAGACAGTGGGGCTCCCATTGTTAGTACCACAAAGTCCCCTTCGACTAGGGTGACTCGGTCAGCACATGCAAATCACCCTTTACTCAAGCATAACCTACCTCTAGAGTTTTCAACGTCAACCATATATGCGCAACTATCTCTTGTTGATATCTCAAGAGTGTCACCATCGTGAATGTTATGGTGATTGATAAAGCTTTTTGGTAAAAACTACAACATTGAGATAATATCGCATTAGTTTGTTATGATTTTGTTACCACATAAATAGAATATGCGATGTATGTACCATGTGATGCCTCAGGAAATGACCAACTTTCAGAAGGCAGCACTTCAGATCATACGCTGGTATCTATATTGTTGGCATGGATTACTGCATCTACACATAGCATTTGCAGTACGGAACGGCAAAAAAATATCTGATGAAGTAGTGTTCAATCAATCCTAAAATAGCCAAAAAATGAGAAAAACGACATACCATGGGGGCGGCGGGCCTACAGATGGAAGCATGATGTTCGGTAGGAGTTCCCTGTTGATTACTTGGGAGGCTTGCCATGTCATATCCCGACAGTAATTCTATGATGTCCCTAATTCGTGTTATTTTTAACAACGATAAAAAAGTACAACAATACTTGTAGAAACCCTAATTCATGTTTAATAAAATAATCCACTTCATGTTTAATAAAATATCACACATAACCACAAAATTGCAACGTAATACTTAGAAAGTAAAATATCACACATATCTAATATTTGTAGAAACCCTAATTCATATTTAACAAGATAATCCACTTCATGTTTAATAAAATATCACACATAACCACAGAAGGGAAACGTAATACTTAGAAACCCTAGCAATCATCTCATGGCTAGTTACTTTCATCACAATAGTAGAAACTCTAGCAATAATGAAGAGCGAAAGGGTCAGCTAGCTACTTACCTTCAGGTGGAGAAGGCGGCGATGAGGATGAGTTGGCGATGACGACAGGGAGGTCATGGCGATGAAGATGGATGAGGAAGGAGAGGTGGTGGATGACAAAGAAGGGGAGGCAGAGGCGACGAGCAGGTCACGACGACGGCAGCGGCAACGATGGAAAGGGTGAGGGAGCACGGGCGCTAGGGTTAGGGTGTGGGTTCGAGCAAAATAAGAGCGTGGGTCTGTTCGAGTTTTTGCCCACCCTTTTATACATGCGACAAGCACTAGTGATGGGCGATATCAACAACCCATCACTAGTGCTTCGGCCCTTCAGTGACGAATCATATTGTGACCCATCACTAATAGGGTGCTACCTTTAGTGACGGGCCACATTATGACCCGTCACTAATAATACAGATTTACTGACATGTATAAAACAGTCCGTCACTAGAAGTGTATTACTAGCGTGCATCATTTATCCGTCAGTAAAGTTTATTCACTAAAGACTGTTTTTGTGGTAGTGGTACATACGCCATGACCATAGTGAAGCATTAATCATTTAGTAAACCAAGCTATATTTTATTTGATTAACTTTGTGTAACCCTAGTACGGATGATGTAAGAATATATTTTAATCTTAGTTACTAAAAGTTATGTTTCAATTATTATTCTTAGATATTAATCTAACGTAGTAATTAATAGTCATGTGGTATTAACTATTAATCTTAATAATTAAAATAGTTACATTTGAATGAAGAAATAATATGTTTCAATTACTTTTCTTAGCACTATTAATCTAACATAGAAATAATAGTCATGTGGTACTAACTATTCGTCTTAATTATTAAAATAAAAACATGTGTATTCATTAATAATATGTTTTAATTATTAAAATAAAAACATTCATATTGATTAATAATGTGTTTTAATTATTGCTCTAAGCTATTAAAATGAAAATACTATTTATGCTCACCATTGCCCTAGTAAATAATTGGCTCTAATAGTCACATATTATTGTTGGTTCTAAATACAACCGACATTGATAGTCTATCATCAGTGCCTAGATAACTAATTATATTTAGAATCAACACTGATAGTGTTGCATAGGAATGTAACAGTGCCTTATCTCCATGCCCTAAACCCTAAACCCCTCTACTTCTACTTGACACCGACGCCAACATATACCCCTCCTCCATTGTCTCCTCATCCACCTGACGTCAAGACCTCCTCCTCTGCCTGCTTTGTTCCCTCTACCTCGCTTGGCCGCCTCCACCTACTTGGCCACATTTGTCTCTGCCCGACCAAGGTTTGATGCCTCATATCCCTCTCATTTTGCTTTGATTTTTTTGTTAGAGAGATGATGATTGCAGTATCTGATTATTGGCATGCCAGATATGGTTAATATCCAACCAAAACTTTTCACTAGCATATCTACATGCATATCATATATGGCATAATTTCGTATCAAATATGTGTTTATATTACTCGATAATTTGCTTGTCCACAAAACTCAGTGCATTTAATTTTGCTATAACACCAGAATTATGCCTTATAGCTCAAAGTACTATTGAACCATATAGAACATACTTTATTAGCAATTGTATAGAGGAATTGTACAGAAGATTATTGATATCCTATATTATTAGAGTATGTACAACATACCTGTTTATATTATTTTCATTAGCAGTTTCTTTAGTTTTACGCTCAAATTAATCTCTCTATGTACAATTGTACAGAGGATGATTGATATGTTATATTATTAGAATATGTCTCTACTCAAGAATGTCATGTATAATATGCTCAAATTAATGTACAGAGGATGATCGATATGTTATATTTGTTTTCTATCTTAATAGGAGTTTGAGCTTTTAAGAGCAGGGTTAGTGTAGTGTAGACTGTAGAACAAGTTGTATTTTATTTTGTATTGTCCAATGGTTCAACTATGATAAAACTAGGCATACATAAATTTAGACATCATAGATATTTTTTCAAGCAAGCTAGCCATTGGAATAAACAAACATTCACAGTCTAGATTATTTCTCCTTCCTAACCACGGTCTTCATACCAGTTGGCAAGAACTTATTGAAGCCAACTAAGAGCTTGTTGTACCCCTCGAATAGGATGCTTATACGAGATATCACGTTGTAGATGTTGATGCTACAAAACCCAAAAAACAGAAAAAACTTATATTAGTGATATATAAAAACTAATAACATTATTTATATATATATCACTCTATTCTAATCAACCATAAGGTAGCAAGCTGTCTAGATGCATGCATGGCAATAACCAACCTCTCGCTATTGAAATCACACATAACTCCAATAAAAGCTTGGTACTTTTCAGGTTCATCTCTGAATGTGTCCTTTATGGTATGAATGTATCGAAGTGCTTGGTTAATAGTCACCTTTTTCACGGGTGGCTTGAAAGTAGGTGGCTTGGGCAATCTTCACAATAAAGAGATCAAATAAAACACCATTAGAGAAAAATATTTGTTGTAGAAAATTTGAGAAAACTAAAATTGATCATGTTACTAAGAGCTAGATTTCAAACAGTGCGCTAATACATGATGAAATGTGAAGCAGAACTATATACCAAATAAACAAAATACTAGATTCGCTCAATAGGGAATGATGAAAAAAAAAGAAACAACAAAACTACTCACAAACATCTTTTTCCCATGGGCTCTCACTCCTTGGTACAGTTCCCCACTAGAACAAACCCTTAACACCCCACCATCACCTCGTATGGTCTCTTGTATATATAGGCTATATGGATAGCCGAGAAATCAGAAAAATTAATTTCTACTTGTTTTAATCTCATTGATCCAACTGTATCCTATTTTGCACGTTCCACGATTAAAAAGCTACCTCTTTTGTTCTTCGGTTACAAAGTCACGATAATCAACTAATTATATCTACCTATGAATAAGATAAAATCATGCCTTATCTAAGAGCTACCGATTAAATGTAGAAGATAATGTTAGCCATAATATTATTAATTATAATAGGCTAATCTTATTATTCTACACTCTTTTTGTGCTTGCTCTCTCCCTTGACACTATAATATAATCCATGTATCTTTGTACTCATCCAGTCAATTAGAAGTACAGTACTCACTATACCGTGCAATCAATTATAGTTATTGAGTTTTCTAATCCAATGGCAGGAACCTTTCCAAAAAAATGCCAATAAATATTTTATATTATAAAACTGTGATATTGAAAGATTAAATGTATAGACATTCTATACCACCTTAATATGTTGTATTGCCCTTTTTTCAACGATAGAGAGAACTGGCTACCATTGTATTAACATTGGGAAAAATGATTCAAACAAACACTAAAAACAAGATGACACAGTGAATGCCTTAATAAGCAAAGATTTTTTAGAGAAGTTCTCGACAATATCTATTGACAGATGAGTATTGTAGAAAGGTAGCACTTTCATAAACTTACAACAATATTAAGGAAAACTAAACTGTATGGGTTTATCTTTTGCATAGAAAGAGTTGCTATATAATACTTTGTTGCAGTAAATACATCATTAGCCTATAAAAGGAAAGGTTTTTATACAATAACAGAAGTCATTATTGATCATCATCATAGAAGGAAAGAGAATAAAAGAGCAAAAAGCAGTTCATGTGATTGAAGTGCAAATATGTTATAAGTCCAAACTATGTATAGCTATTATTTTGTAATGTATGTCCCTTGCTCATGTGAGCAACCAATTAAGTCCTAGCTAGCCATAGCTATGTATCAATCAAACATTAAAGACAATGTTGAAAATCTTTTGGAGCTCTTTTAGAATTTCTTTCATTTCAGGAACACTTATAAATTTAGAATTGTTGTGTAGGAACGGCATGCACAAAAACAAGTCACCACACACGTGCTCAACCCCCCTCTGATACAAGGCCTCCTAGTAAATCTAGTTAAAGCACCAAGACAACATGAGCCTATAAACATAGAGACAGATCAGGTAGGAGATAGTAGCTCGACTACTTATCTCAACTTAGAAACTCTTGACATTGAGCTTGAGACATTTGATGGTTCTACGGAAGATGTTCATGATGTTCCTGTTATGCGAAAAGTGGGATGGAGATGGTCCCAGTAGGATATCTGATGGGCATTATGTAATAACAGAGGTTAATTCTGTTGGAGAGCCAGCAAGACCCAGAAATGTTCTAGAGCCAGCCATAGGGTGTCTCGTGAGGGTCCATGTTGCAAGCACATATAGAATTTAGAGAGGCACAACAGATAACATGTGGGTGGTTCCCAATAACATCAAAGACCTTATGTGGAGCAAATTAGTAGCAAATTTTGAATTCGCCGAAGGATGCGACATGGCCAAAGTGAAAAGTCACGCCATATCAACAATGGGGACAGCATTTAGGACTTTTATGGAAAAGACATAAAGAGATTATTACTTTAAGGGCTAGACACCAAAATGGGATGACTACACGATGATACTGTTTTGGAGGGAATTCATAGAATACAGGCAGTTCAAGGAAGCAAAACAAGTAAGGCAAATTAAGCTAACTCTCACAAGAACGTATGGTCGCCCCATAGTAGATCTCGTGGGTATGTAAGGAAATATGATGAATGGGTCAAGATAGAAGAACAACCCTCCCATAGTGGTCACACCTACAATGTCTGAGTAGATAATATGAACAAAACACTTCTTGTACGCAAGAAGGGTTACTTTGTCAGTGAGGACAACCTTACATTTAGAAGTGACAAAGAATAGGAAGTATCTTAAAAGATAGTAGATGCCTACACCTAGTCTTCCCATGGATCTCTTAGGATATATAGAAAAAAGGATCAACGTACGCTAGCACTCAAAACTAATGAGCATCCAGGTCACACCAAGGGCAAAGGAATTATATCTTAGAAAGATGTGTTCTCAGAGGATGTTGATAGCTATAGGAATCAAAAAAGAAGAAATTAGGAATTGGAAGAGGTGTTGGCTTTAGTGTGACAAGAACTAGTACAAGAGCGAGAAATGACTAACGCTAAAATAGCAGAAGCACTTAAGCAACAAATAGACAACAAGAAGTCGAAGAGAATGTCTAAAGCCACTATGCTCGTCGAAGCATCTATGCATCCATGAGGTCTTCTGAAGGAGAAATGAACTGTTATCCATTGGATCAAATTATAGAAAGCAAAGTCTAGAAACTTGTCATGCCCACAATGAACATTACCATCATAGCAGCGATGGGGCAGGTTAACCAATGTGTGCCAAGGGCTCTCTTCAACATTTCACTAATACCACATGGATATGCCAAGGTCAATGTTGGGGATAGACCCCCGGGTATCCTGAGGTTGGCTTTGGTGGACCGGACCAAAGGTGGGCCTAGCCAACATAGTCGTCCGGTATGTCCCATGAAGAGGAGTCTGGCCTCGATAAGAAAGCTTCTCGCCAAATCAGCAGGTCAGATACTAAGATTTGATATTAGAGATAAATATGTATAAATATCCTTGTAAATAGGAGATAAATCAGAGTTCGGTTGTTAATCCCTATGATTTAGTAAACCGACTTGGGTTAGAGTCCACATTATGTATATGCCTCGTCCCTTGACTATATAAAGGAGGTGAGAGACCTCCTCAAAAGGCATCTACTTTCATGCTATCTTAGCTTACATCCAATCTACAATCCATAAAACACATGATATATGGTTATTATCCTCACGGAGACCTGAATCTATATAAATCTTGGCTCTCTGTCTCTTGAGTCAACCATAGTGCTTAGATCACAATGCTCTCCTACACTTCAATCATCACCGAAGGTACCCCCATCGATGGACTACTCGATAAAACACCGATAATCAATGTTGACTCAGTAAGGAAGACATCCCATAAGATTAACGTGGAACACCCTAGTGAGACAAGTACCAAGAGGTTCAGAAACAATATTGAAGGATTTGTTCAGTGGAAAATATAATTCATAATTTTAAATAGGAGATAGAAGAATTATCTGATGGAGACTTAGATGCACATAGATCTTTGTCACCTCCTTATAATTCTCCACATGAGCGTTCTCCAAGAAAATCTCCTACTCCTCTCCTCCCCCGCTGTAGGCAAGAGAATTGACTTGTCCTCTGGAATCACCACCATCACCACCAAGAGAGCTAACTTCTCCCCCACTACAACAAAAAGAGCCATCTCCTCCACCACCATTGTCCAAGGCACATGGCAAACCAAAGTTTGTAAGTTTATCTTGGAAATCGACCTCCTCCTGACAATAGAGGACACTGAAGAAGGTAGCGGCAACTTAGAAATTGCCTTATGATCTTACCAATGAGGAGACTAATGCAGTAGTGGACGCTAGTTTAAAGAAATTCTTTCAAAAGTCGGTGCCTGAGAAAACAATATCAATCCATGCAAAAACAAAAAAGTTTTTTTATGAAGATGGCCAAACCAGTTGAGTGTAAACATAAATTGGACTATGAACACAACAACGGTAAGAAATACCTAAAGGAGAAAACATTGAAAAAGAGAAAGAGTTAAAATAAGCTAGATTGACAGCAGAGCAACTCCTAAATGAGTCTTTGACAGCAAAAGCAATAACACGATGGAAATACAAGCTAGACGAACTGTTAGTTGAGCCAAACATGTGGCACGATCTCACATATTAACTTCACAAAATTTATTCGTGGTACATGAAGGAGTCAAATGAGACAATAGCAATGATCGAGGTCAAGTACAAGCATCGAGATTTCCTACATGGTGATGGTATTATTTACATATTATTTGAGGAGATATATCAACTGCATCAACAATATGTGTTCAATGTGTCTATTCTAAGTTGCTGGACCCTGTAAGTGTTATATTTATATAATTCACAATTTTTTGTAACACCATTAGATTGAATATGTTGGGTTAATTGTTCTGTATGATAGAGATACACAAATGTAGAACATAATATATCCAACATGTGGGGATCACAAACCCACTGAAAATAAATCTAGCATTGATTAAAGCAAATCTCGATGATACAAAGACCTATGCGCTGGAAACCATTCTAGATCTCTAGTTGAAACACTTCATACTTTTGCCCTATCACTTTAGGTAAGATTCCCCTCATAAATATTCTTTCCTTTTTGTGTGTTACATAAGTTATTAACATGAACTAACCTATGGTGATATATATATGTAGTTTTCACTGGATCTTCAGCTTGTAATTAAGTCAGACATCAGTAATATCCATTATCTTTGACTAAAAAGATAATGTATTAGAGAAGTACCATCTTTTAATTAACTTTATGCAAAGATAGAAAAACTCAATCACTTTGCTATGTGCCTTAGTAATCTTAAATCTTTTTCCCCGATATATTAATTCTAACATTAGATCACACACATGCAAAGCATAAAAAATATATCAAAAAGAGTAATAGGTTCTGCCTGTACGTGAAAGAATGGACAATCCAACATAACTTTCCTTATAGAAAGCAAGGATCAGACAACAATTTATGTGAATTTTATCTAATCAAATTTATGCCTGGATTCACTAGAGACGCAACGGTTAAGGTGAAAGATGTTGAGGTAGGTAGACTAATCACATTGATAGCTAATTTGTATATCTGAGACGGAGTTATAATGATTAATTTCTTCTATTTCCATGCTATAACTTCACAAACTATCCACAAATCAACTATTGCCTGTTGAAATCAACATACTTCAAGAATAACGTGTTGGATTTACCAATGGCCAGGTCATTTATCCAAAGAGAAAGTACTAGTGCTAGAAAAATGGGCTTTCATCCACCCCTTTTAGTACCCATTCCAGTTTGAGCTGGTACCAAAAGTGGCCTACAACAGTCAAAAAAGAGACAAAAAATCATTAGAAGTTATAATTTGTAGTAAAGCTTCTCTTTAGTATCGGGTGAGGACACCATCCGATACTAATATAGAGAGTACCATGTGGTGTCTCCACCTAGTATTAAAGAGAAGACTTTTAGTTTTGGTTGAGACACCTAATCGGTACTAATGTATCTAGTATGGGGTGGTTGTCGGAGATATGACCCCCGAGTACCCCGCAGTTGGGCTTATCAGACCGAACCAAGGGCAGACCAAGACTAGCATTAACCGTCCGGTATGGCCTATGAACAGGGGTTTGATTCTGATAAGAAAAGTTGAGTACTTATCAGGTAATTGAACTCCAGATGTGGTATCAAGAGATCTATTTGTATTAGAATCCTTATAGTTAGAGATTTAGCACCCGAGTTTGGTAGGCAATCCAAGTTTAATTTGAGATAGAGTCCTAGGTTGTTGGGCTCACCTCCTGAGTATATAAAGGTGATGAGAACCCCTTAGGATCATCTCATCTATTCACATCATCTAGCCATCTAGCTCCATCATAATTTTCTTGCTTTCGATGCCTTAATCCTCCATAGCTTAATTACGTCATATTGTAAGATCCACCACCACATTATACACCAAAACACTAGCCGTAGGGCTATTATCCTCTGGGAGGCTTAAACCGGTATAAATCTTGGCTCTTGTGTTCCAGAGTCGACCATCGGGTTCAAAGGTGTTGCGCTTTCTTTACACACATCTAATCACCACCTCGGATACCCCCATGGGTGGACTGATCGGTGCTTCACCAACAGTTGGAGCTCTAGGCAAGGAATCATGTCGCTTTCACCAGGATCCGTTGGGATCTCTTTTAGGTTTCCTCATGCCCACCGGCTCCGTGTTTGTATTCGGGAATCTGACGTTCGTTGGGGACTCGGTAGGACAGCTTGTCCTATCGAGCCCATCACCGAGCGCTACTCATGGACTGGCTGAATGAGGAGACTCAGCTCTCCTTTCGGTCTTTAGGCAGGGTAGCCAGTTGCGTCATACCCGAGACCCAGTTGGCCCTGAGCACTACATCATCTTCTCTGGCGAGAAGGGGAGAACGGTCCAGTGTCGGTGGGCAAGGACCGGGTTGATCTGCAAGCCTGAAGCTGATCAACGACCAGGTGGTCTCTGATTTCTAGCCAATCTTGTCATGATGGGTGAAGGGGCGCTGTCTACAACTAGTAGCGAGCAGCGCCATCATGCCGAAGATAACCAGATCGAACAAGACAACGGGGTTCGCCGAAACCTCGAAGATGAATTCACCTTAGAGTTCAACAAAGAGAAAGTCTTCAAAACTCCAGTCGCCAACCTGGTGGCAATCGAGAGGGCTCTTAGCGCCCTCCCTGAGACGCTAGAGCTAGAACGAGCGAAAGCCTTAGCACAGGTGATAGCGACACAGATCAATACCTCGGCTCTGGCTCTGACCCGACCACTAACTCCTTCCCCAAAAGATAAGGAGGGCAATGATCTAGACCGATATCAGCCGCCGCATAGCCAAAATCCACCCGTTGATAGCCCACGTGGTGATCACTTACTACCACCGCCCCTGGGATGACGGAATAGGTTGTGCTCTGAGATCCACAAGTAGACTGACAATCAAGGCAACCTCGAGAACAGCGACAGCAGTATCGGCAGCAGTGCCGACCATGACGATTCAATTGAAGGTCCTAATCCCCGCAATCGTAGAAGAAGCAGAAGCCGAGATGACCACGGTGGCTTCCCCACATTCACTTGGTGCCTAAGGCAAGTTAGGTGACCGAAGTCTTTCCGCCCAATAGGAATTGAACCATATGATGGTAAAATAGATCCCTCACAGTGGTTACGACTCTATTACACCGCCGTTCATGCAGCAGAAGGAGATGAACTGGTCATTGCTAACTACCTATCGGTCATGCTATCCTCATCTGCCAATAACTGGCTCTCGAGCTTACCGAGGAATTCTATCGACTCCTGGTTGTGGCTCTGTTTAGCTTTCATCAACAACTATCCAGGAACACGGCAGAAGTCAGGGACTCGATACGACTTGCAGCGATTGTGATTAAAGGAGGACGAGACACACCGTAGCTTTATCCAGAGCTTCTTAGAGAAAAGGACCATAGTCATGGACATCGACGAACATGACATCATCAATTTCTTTATCGATGCCCTGCACCACTCTTTTGAGGTGCACTGGGCCCTCGTGAGAAAGAAGCCAAAGACTATAGCCCGGATGATCTCTATTACAGAAAGCTATGCCGACTGCGAAGATGCTCAAAGGGAAAAGATAGAGTGACCACGCCACGAGAGCCGATCTCATCGGAACAGAGACAACCGTCCTCGATCCCCTTGATGAGAGGATGATTGATTGAGATCCTCTCGAGGCAAGCAAGAGCGAAAAAGGAAGACAGAAAGAACTATGGTGGCAACCTACAGTTCACGACGCTAGGAAGACAAAGCCATGTTGGAGGAACTCGACAAACCCTACCCGTTTCATCCAAAGGGCAAGCATACCATGCGCAAATGCTTTTTCTTGCAAGATGTACTCATTAAGGAATCCTACGGTAATCCTCGCCAAGGCAAAAGATGCCGGGACGATGATGATTCCCCGAGGAAGGATAGTCGGCCTCAAGACAATAACGATTTCTAGGAGCCTCATAAGACGGTGAATATCATCTTTGGAGGCTCCACATCAGCCAAAACTAAATGGCAACAAAAGATTCTGGACCGAAGCATCAATGCCATAGGGTTCAAGGAGATCCAACAGCAGCGGTGGTCAAAAGTCCCGATCACCTTCTCCCGAGATGACCAATAGACTAATGTCCCGAAGATCGGGCGTTGCCCGCTAGTTGTCGACCCAGTGATACTCAAAGTACGCATGAGGTGGGTCTTGATCGATGGAGGGAGTGGGTTGAACATCCTCTTTCTTCAGTCCCTCATCGATCTTGGCATCTCAGTCGACAGCCTCCAAAAGGAGGACAATTTTCCATTTTATGGTATTATACCCGGGTAAAGCTCGGTACCACTCGGCTCAATAACTCTACCAGTCACGTTTGGCTCTCGAGACAATTATCAGACCGAGCACATTACTTTCTGGGTCACAGAATACGACATCTTGTTCCACGCCATCCTCAGAAGGCCATCCATAGCCAAGTTTATGGCTATTAGACGCTACCCGTACTTGGTGCTCAAGATGCTGGGTCCTAGTAGAGTTATCACTGTTTAGGAAAACATCAGTACTTCTCGCACATGTGAGAAAGATAGTCTCACCCTGATCGAGACTGTCGACCTATCGGCTCAAATGGAGGAAACCCTCAGGCAAGTCCGAGCACATCCTCTCTAGGCCTCGGAAATTCCAGCCAAGGCACCAACTCTCTCGGGGATCTCCCCCATACCCTCGAACACTAAGAAGATTGTCCTCTCTGACGCTGACCTGACAAAGACCACAACCATCAAGGCAGGACTCAACCCCAAATAGAAAATTGCGCTCGCCAGCTTCCTGCGCTCTAATATGGATATCTTTGCATGGAAGCCCTCCGACATGCTTGGGGTTCCTCGGGAGCTGATTGAGCACAAACTCCATGTATATCCAACTGCCAAGCCAATAAAGCAGAAGCTATAGAGGTTCGCCCAAGATAGGAAAGAGGCGATCAAAGTTGAAATCGTCCGCCTCCTAGTAGCAGGATTCATCCATGAAGTTTATCATCTCGAATGGCTCGCTAATCCAGTCCTGGTAAGAAAGAAGACAAGATAATAGTGAATGTGCGTCGACTACACTGACCTAAACAAACACTATCTGAAGGATCCTTTTGGGCTACCTCAGATAGACCAAGTCGTTGATTCAACGGCAGGATACTCCCTCCTGTGCTTCCTCGACTGCTACCCCGGTTATCACTAGATCAACCTTAAAGTAGAAGACCAGGAGAAAACATCCTTCATCACACCTTTCGGAGCATACTGTTATACAACCATGCCTTTCGGCCTTAAAAATGCACGAGCAACATATCAGCGAGCCATCCAGTGATGTCTCTCAGAGCAGATCGGCTGCAACGTCGAGGCATATGTCGACGACATGGTCATAAAATCTAGAGAAGAAGACAACCTCATCAGCGATATTGTTGAGACATTCACTAACCTGCAAGAGTTTCAATGGGAGCTTAACCCTAAAAAGTGTCTTCGGAGTACCGTCCAGGCAACTACTCGGGTTCATCGTCAACAACCGGGGCATTGAGGCCAATCCGGATAAAATAGCGACAATAATAAAGATGGAAAAACACAACAATGCCAAGAAAGTCTAGAAGCTCATCGGTTATATGACAGCCCTCAGGAGATTTATTTCTCGTCTAGGGGAAAGAGGAGCTTCCTTCTTTAAATTATTAAAGGAGGAAGATTTTTAATGGACAGCCGAGGTCGATGAGGTGATTTTCGCACTAAAGAAATTTTTGACCTCACCTCCAATCCTCACGGCTCCAAATCTAGAAGAGGTTCTTCTCCTCTATATCGTCGCCATGACCAACATCGTCAGCATGGCCGTAGTAGTTGAACGGCCCGAGGAGGGACATATCTTTCTAGTCCAATGGCCGGTATATTTCATATCAGAAGTCCTTGACCTATCAAAAGCAAGGTATCGACAAGTATAGAAGCTCCTTTACGTCATCCTGCTCGCCGCTTAGAAGTTAAAGCATTATTTTCAAACCTAAAGATCATGGTCATGACAGAATACCCTCTGGGTGATATACTCCACAATCGAGATGCAACAGGGTGAATTGTAAAGTGGGCTGTTGAGATGGGGGAGTACATGATGGAATTCCGCTCCCGCACCACCATAAAATCACAAGCTCTAGCCGACTTTGTTGCCAAGTGGATCGAAATACAACTAACCCCAAGCTGAGAAGAAAAGGAATACTAGACAATGTACTTCAGTGGCTCTCTCAATATAGATGGCGCTGACGCAGAAATTCTCCTTATGTCCCCAAAAGGAGAAGAGCTGTGTTACGTACTACAACTGTTGCTTAAGCCTTCAAACAACGCAGCAGAATGCGAAGCCATGTTACATGGCCTCCGGATATTAGTATCCCTCAGGGTGAAATGGCTTATGGTTTATGGAGACTCTAAGCTGGCTATTAGCCAGGTCAACAAGGATTAGTCATGCACCAGTGACAAGATGGACGCTTATTACGCTGAGGTCTAAAAATTCGAAGGCAAGTTCTTCGGCCTAGAGTTTCATCATATTCCCCACGATGATAATTCATCAGCTAACGCCCTAGCCCGCCTTGGTTCTTCTCGGGCGATGGTCCCTAAGGGCGTATTCGTTTAAGAACTCACCAAACCATCAATTAAGGATGACGAGCACCAAAACACTAGCCCATCAGCAATCGTCGCCATGCTCGAGGATGCCAATAGCTGGTGATAGCCATTCGTCGACCACATTCTAAAAGGAAGATTCCAAAAGATAAGATCCTGGCCAAACGACTAACGAGACGAAGCAAGCGGTATGTAGTCATCAGGGACAAACTATACAAGATCACGGCTTCAACAAGGATACTCCAAAAGTGCATCTTGCAGAACGAGGGCCTCCAAATCCTTAATAAAGTTCACGCAGGGGCATGCGGTAACCACGCTGGGGCAAGGGCACTGGTCGGTAAGGCATTCCGATCAGGCTTCTACTGGCCGACAGCCAACAGTGACACCAAAGAATTAGTCAAAAAGTGCACAGACTGCTAGTTCTTTGCCAAGCAAAGCCACCTCCCAGCTCAAGCCATTCAAACAATCCTGCCAACTTGGCCCTTCGCTTGCTGGACACTCGACATAGTAGGACCTTTTCAAAAGGCTCCCTAAGGCATCGACCGGCTCCTGGTAGCCATTGACAAGTTCACTAAGTGGATAGAAGTCATGTCTCTGAAGAACTGCATTGCCAAAAAAGCATCACAATTCATCGAAGGAATCACTTATCGGTTTGGCGTCCCGAACCAAATTATAACCGACCTCAGGACTCAGTTCACAGCAAGCGATTTCTAGGATTTTTGCGACAAACGATTGATCGAAGTCAAGTATGCGTCGATTGCCCACCCTCGAGCCAACGGACAGTGCGAGCGCGCCAACGGGATGATCCTCCAAGGTTTAAAAGGCCCGAATCTCTGATACTTTGCATAAGTACGCTGGGAAATGGCTCCAAGAACTCCCCGCAGTACTCTGGGGGCTCCGCACACAGCCAAACTGGGGCACAGGATAGACACCCTTCTTCCTCGTCTATGGCTCCGAAGCAATCCTCCTGAGCGATATGTTAACAACTCCCCCCGAGTTCAATATTATGATGAAGGAACTGCGGAGCAGATAAGGGCCGAAGATATCGACTCCATCGAAGAAGCCCAGATAGCAGCCACAGTGCTGTCGGATCGGTATCAACAAACACTTCAGCGGTATCATGACCACAATGTGCAAAACAGAAGCTTCAAAGCAGGTGACCTGGTACTTCGTCGAGTACAATCAATTGTCGAGATGCACAAACTCTGCCTTATGGGAAGGACCTTTTATTATCTCTGAAGTAACCAAACCAGGGACGTACAGGCTAATGCGAGAAGACAGGCAAGCAGTACCAAACTCCTAGAATATCGAGCACCTTCGTCGGTTTTATGCCTAATAGTACTTTGTCAAATAACCTTTCTTGATGATACATGTCCAGGTACTCGTCGATCCTGTGGCGTCGTTTCTTCATCAACCCTGCCGACTACTTCCCCCTAGACATGCAACTAGGTCAGGAAGGGGTCAGTCTTATGGTTGTACACCCGTAGTCAAGCATTATTCTTGCTGACCTCACCGACTACTTCCTCCCTAGGCATGCAGCTGGGCCAGGAAGGGGTTAGCCCTTGGGCTGTACACCCATAGTCAAGCATTATTCTCGCCGACCTATGCCGATTACATCCCGCTCCACGTTGGGCGCCAGATAGCCACCGTGCATGCAACCGGATCAAGGAGAGGGTCGACTCTTTAGTCTTACACCCACGATCGTGCATTTTGAAGAACTCACCGACCCATGCCAGTTATATCCCTCTTCATGTTGGGCGCTCGATGGCTGCCATGCATGCAACCGGACTCGGGAGAGGGTCGACTCTTTAGTCGTACACCCGTAATCGCGCATCTTTAAAGAACTCGTCGACCCATGTAGACTACATCCCCTCTGAGTTGGGTGACATATGGTTGCCATGCACACAATCGAACCTGAGAGATCATCGACTGCTTAGCTGTACACCCACAGTCTCACATCTTCATCGACTTCGCACACATACACCGTGTGGGTGGCAAAAACACATGACGAATGGTACAAGATGTGTAAAATGAATTTAAAAGCACCTTTATTTCTTAAGGACTAATCTTTTATAGGAGTTAGACTACTTCAAAGAAGGGAACACAGCAACAACTACGCTACTTCAAAGAAGAGGACGCGGCCTCCTTCGATCAAAAGAAGAAAAAAGTGCCCCGACGGCTAGAGAGAGCATTCTGCAAAGCAAACGCAATGGCAATGAGCACCGAGGTTCTCACAGCAACCTATCATGACCGCCATGAGCACCGAGGATCCCAGGGGCAATCCTCATCTCGACCAAAGAAGATAGTCATCGACCCTGAGAGATCAGCATAAAGAGAGAGTAGTATTGACTCGGCCTTGACGGCGAGGTTAGAAACCGTCCAAGGGTGCCTACACTGGCGAACGTCTCCAGCTCTTCTCGTAGGATCAAGACTCTACCTTGGCATCCAAACATCAAGACAGGCAGTATGAGAGAGCCGGATGATAGCATGTTAGCGAAAAAATCTACGTCAAGCAAAGGTCTCGAGAAGGATACGACATCCTACTATAATGCCAAAGCCAAGAGTCACGCACCATACAAGTAAAGGCAAAACAAATTCACACAAGGATAAATATACTAGACGAAACCGAAATCTTGAGACCAGAATAGCCAGTTTCATGGCCGAGCCAGCACATCACAGATTCATGGAGCAACAAGCAATATCAACAATCTCTCCCTTGCAAGTGTAAAGAAGAAGGAATCTCAACAGAGAAGCAGAAGAAGCAGAGCCGAGGAGGGGTCTTGTTGCAAAACTCAGAGGGAGGGGGATGCTGGCTTAAATAGAGGTGTTCCCTCAAGTACCCATTCCCGTGGCTACGGTGAACACCGCTTCGATTGCCGTGCACTTTATGGCGGAGAAGGAGGAGCTGTTCTCACCGCCTTATCTCCGCCAGTGCTCTGCATGCCGCGCATGGCTCTGTCAGAGGCAGGACGTCTTTTTAGCCTTTTCGTCTGCCACACATTAACTATGGATAGGAGAAAGAATTATGAAACAATCTTTTGGTGCACTGGGCAGAGTCCGCAATGGTTGAGATCTCCTGTGCTGGTAGGCCCCATACCTGGGGGCTCACGTGTGCTCAAAGACTCTCCCGCTCTGGGGCTCACGTGCGCCCAAAGATCTTCATGCTCCGGGGCTCACACGTACTCGAAGACTCTCATGCTCGGGGGCTGGCTCGACCAGAGGCATAAGATCTCGGGAGCTGGTGTGCTCGAGGACTCACAGGCTCAACGAACCCCATCCTCTCGTGCATCTAGGTAATTGAAGACCCAAGCAGCCAACATACGTGAAGAATCAAGACCAACTTCCTTCATGTTCATCATGAGTTCAAGATTTCAGACACGACATTTTCCCTGTAAGGCCTCGATGATAGCAGAAGACAAGATTGTGAAGCAAGTTTTCAAAGGATTATTTTTCTTATAGGATACTCTTGGACCTTCGAGCTAAATGTTCCATTTAACTCGAGGCTCGGGTGCTACACCATGTGGGTACACCTATGTGGTACACCTCACACGAAAGAAGGAGATCAAAAGCTTTTTCAAAGACATCAAAGATCAGCGAAGATGTCGAAGTTTTGGATTAAAGGAGAGCTCCTCCTAGCTTGTTTCGTCGAAGATTTCTTCAACCAAGCCAAGAAGAGCTTGAGGGCTACTGTCGGGGATATGACCCCTGGGTACCCTGTAGTTGGGCTTATCAGACCGTACCAAGGGCAGGCCAAGACCAGCATTGACTGTCCGGTATGGCCCATGAATAGAGGTTTGATTCCGATAAGGAAAGTTGAGTACTTATCGGGTAATTGAACTTTAGATATGGTATCAAGAGATTTATTTATACCAGAATCCTTGTAGTTAGGGATTTAGCACCCGAGTTTGATAGGCAATCCAAGTTTGACTTAAGATAGAGTCATAGATTGTTGGGCTCACCTCCTGAGTATATAAAGGAGGCGAGAACCCCCCAGGATCATCTCATCTATTCACATCATCTAGCCATCTAGCTCCATCATAATTTTCTTGCTTTCGATGCCTTAAGCCTCCATAGCTTAATTGTATCGTATTGTAAGATCCACCACCATATTATACACCAAAACACTGGACGTAGGGCTATTATCCTCCGGGAAGCCTAAATCAGTATAAACCTTGGCTCTTGTGTTCCAGAGTCGACCATCGGGTTCGAAGGCGTTGCGCTTCCCTTACACACATCCAATCACCACCTCGGGTACCTCCTTGGGTAGACTGATCAGTGATTCACCGATAGTGATCCAGCCGATACTAATGTAGATAAGACTTTTAATACTTATATGTGTTATTTCAGCAACTGCGTCCGACTATTCATGAGCTCCCTGCAGTACTAGTTGATAGTTTAAACCGGTCCTAAAGGATAGACTATAAAACAGACCACTATCTTGACATTATCTTCCACAACCATCCTCTTCTCTCTTTACATGTAGCTAGCTAGGATTCATATTCCACATCTGCTAAATTATGTAGAGTGTTCAATATAACTATGTATAGCCATGAATAGTCTCTGCCTTAATGTTGTTCGTGGTTATATTGACACACTTCATAATAGGTCAGTTTGATGATCAGTTCGAGAGTTCAGGCAAGAAAATCATGCCACATACTAGAAGATTATGACCTTGTAGATTATACAAACTGTGGGATGTACCCACATACATTTATAAATGTCTCCCATGGTTGATAGACTTATGACTGTGTGTGGGTATATCTGATAGTCTTCATAATAAGCAAGTGTTGTTATGATTGTGATTGTTGAGACTGCCCTAAACTAAAAAACAACAGAAATTCATTGCTTCAGCGATGAATTTCTATTGTTTTTTAGTTAATTTAGTACCGATTGATGCAGCTAACCGGTACTAAAAGTTTCCCACATGTCATTTTGCAATTGTGCCCAACTGTTCGTGTGCCGACTTTAGTACCGGTTGGTAGTTTAAACCGGTACTAATATATAGACTATAAAATGGGCCACGATCTCAATAGAACCTACCACAACCATCCTCTTCTATGTTCACACATCAGATGAGTAGTAATTTATATTCCACATTTACTACATTATGTAGCTTGGGCAACATAGCCGTGTAAAGCCATGAATAGTCGGCAGTTTTATGGTTGTGCGTTGTTATGTTCACAAGCTTCATAAGGCCAGTGTACTTATCAGTTCGAGATCGAGTTCATGGTGAGGATTTCATGCACATAGACTAGACGATTATAACCTTGTGTAATGTAGTCATATAACATCCATGAAGGTCTGTGTGTGGTTACATTTCACAAGGTTCATAATAAGTCAGTGTGATTGCAAATTATGCATACTTGTGATTGTGATGATTGAGAAGTTGACAAAACCATATCTGGTAGATAATGTAGCCTGAGGAATGTATCTATTTAAAGCCATGAATAATATGGTTTTGCACAAATATATCCACATTCTTTATAATAGGCTAGTTTTTTTTTAACTTTTTGAGACCTTTAGTACCGGTTGATAAGTTCAACCGGTACTAAAGGTACAACTCTACACCAAAAGTTTTGTGTGCATCATTTTGGTAATTGAGCCAGTCTGTTCGTCTGCCCTTTAATACTAGTTGATAATGTCAACCGGTTCTAAAGGTATTACTCTGTACTAAAAGTTTCATGCATGCCATTTTTGTAACTGCATCTATCTGTTCGTGTGCCCTTTAGTATCGGTTGATAACTTCAGCCGGTACTAAAGGTATGACTATGTACTGAAAGTTTCATGCGTGACATTTTGGTAACTGCGCCCATCTGTTCATATGCCCTTTAGTACCAATTGATACCTTCAACCAGTACTAAAGGTACGACTATATTAAGAGGGGTCATCTAGCAATGTTTACTTGCTATCTTCATACTGCCACGAACAATCTCTTTCCTTTGTGTTCTCTATCATTCTCTTGGACTAGTATGTTCTTCGTTGTTCTCTGTTTATTTTGTTTCTTGAAAAATTAATTTTATTAGTTCTCTTTTTGTAAAGGTTTGATTCATGTCTTCCTCAACCCTCGACCATTCTTGTATTGTGCAGGTTGTCTAGAACGTGAGGATTCAGAGACGGCTAGGGTGGTAGCGGGAGACTCTGATTTGGACATGAGTATACGTACTGCTATTTGTAATCTTATTGATTCCTTTTGCCGCTGAGATGTCATCAGATGATGAGAAGAGAGAGAAGCAAGAAGAAGAAGAAATGGAGGGCAACGGCGAGGATGGTAGCAACGGTGATGAGGTCGATGATGGTGGCGATAACGAGGAAGAGAAAAATGATGACGCCAAAGAATGGGGTTTAGGATTAGAATTCAAAATGTACCCAATAAAAATATTATATATAAAGATTTTTATATATAAATCACATCCGTTTTATAGTGATTGCCGACTACAATGAAAAATAACTGTAAAACTCAACAAAAAAAACGTAAAACAAAAATTATACTGAATAACTAAGAATAATATATGTTGAGTATCGGATGAGATGTCGAACTGGTACTAAAAGTTTGACTTTTAGTACCTGCTGAGATGTCCAGTATGATTTAGTGTTGGTTGAATAACCGACACTAATATGTCACCCCTTTAGTCCTGAATAGATGACACCAGTTAAAATTGTACTTAAAATATATATGTTTAGTAATAGATGAGATGTCTAGCTAGTACTAAAGGTTTGACTTTCAGTACCTACTGAGATATCTAGTATGATTTAGTGTTGGTTGAATAATCGACACTAATGTGTCACCCTTTAGTTCCCGATGAACGATACCCTTTAAAAAATGAGACTAAATAGGGTTTTCAATCAGTACTAATAGTGTGTTCTATAATAATATACAAGAATCAAAAATCTAAATCATATGTACTATCAGGTATTAAGGACACTTAGAAATCAAAGCATTTACGGCTTATGAAGCATGCATGCATGCAT
>KE372584.1:0-11665 GCA_000418225.1 Zizania latifolia | reverse complement strand
ATATATGTATACACACATACATGTATATGTATGTATACACATGTGTATGTGTATATGTATATGTATATGTATATGTATACAGACACAGGTACCATGCTAGAGGGCGGGCACGGACAAAAAGTTCTGTATAGCGTGCGGGGACCAGATGAATAGCGTGATTCGCTAGGGAAAAAGTAAAGCGGCCAAAGTGCGCCGCGCTCTAGATCGTCCCTGCTCATGGATACCTCAACCGCGAGCTTTAGTTTTAATAATATATTTTTTATTTAAAATTTTAAATTTGGTATACGAATTTCAAAAATTATAAAAATAGCCTTCTGTCAGACTATGGTCTGTCGATCTAGAGCAGATCGGCCTAGATCGGCAGACCATCTGCCGATCTAGGCCAGCTGCCGATTCTGGGTCGATCTGCCCTAGATCGACAGACCTAGGGTAGATGAAGCCTGGCTCCCGCCGATCTATGCCGATCGGCCTAGATCGGCATATGATTGGTAGACCATAGCCTGATAGAAGGCTATTTTTATAATTTTTAAAATCCGCATACCAGATTTGAAATTTTAAATAAAAAATGTATTATTAAAACAAAAAATTCCCTCAACTGCACCCCAAAAGCCAAACCAGCGTCTGCATCAGTGCACGTGTAGTGTCTAAAAGAATGCATGGAGCTAGAAAAGATTGTGTTTTGACGACCTAATCCCCGACTCGGCTTAGTAGCTGATTGTCGTGTGAGGTGTGACACGTGCTGTCGATGATTTGATTTTTTTTAACCAAGTAATTTAAGAAATCAACCAAACGATAATGATAAAAAAATATAAACAGTTTTAAAACACTTTTTTAAATGCACTTTGCATAAATTTTTAAGATAAATTATAGTACTTATTTATGTAAAGAGTATTAAAATGTGTTTTAAAACTGTTTATAATTTTTTATCATTATATCGGTTGGTTGAATTCTTAAATTATTTCGTTAAAAAATCAAATCATCGACCACACATTCATACAGGGCTAGGAGCACGCAGTTTCTTCCGGAAGCGCGCAACTGACTTCACCGAGAAGCTAGCAAATAATTGTGTGGACATGTAAAGTATTATCTTTCGACATGAGAGATAATCACAAACTTCACTCTGATGTGCATAGATGTAAATATAAGTCCTTTTGTCTTTCTTTTTTTTTTTCTAAATTTGAGTCATCATAGAATTTATATCCTCCTTTTTTCCTCTTTTCGTTTTCATTCATAGTCATCACCCTTCGTATCTTTGTCGTGAATTGATGATTTTTATACTAAATGTGTATTAAACAAGGCGAGAAAGCGATTCAGTCCACTTCCTCAGTTGTGCACAATTCTATAGGGTATTATCACATTTCACACAATGTTTTGTTTATAGTGTATTCGTGCAATCATTATTTAATGACAACCGTTCTAGGACCTAAGGCCCGACAACGACCTTAGGCAATTGCCCAAGATCATTGCGGTGCATCAATGGATACGTCTCTCGGTACAACAGTGTCGGTTTCACAGTTAAAGAGGTACTCCGCTCTCTTCCTAAGGCGTATGACGGAAAACTGTATTTCACCGTGAGAGTTTGCCGAATATATTCTTTCGGGCACTCGATAAAGAGGGATGTTTGCCGAGTACTAGACAAATACACTCGGTGAACTTAAAACACTCGGTGAACAGCAAAAAACACTCGGTAAAGTTTGACACTCGACAAAAAACGAAAAAAAAATTGATACCAACGGAGGTCGCAACGGCGTGTTTGGGTGGGCAAAAAATTGAGTCTCTTGGGTTAGCTGCCCCTCTCCGCCGCCCGCGCCGCGCCGCTTCTCTCTCAGGCCCTCCCTCACCGCTGGCACACTCTTCGGCCCTCCCCCGCCGCCGACGCCCCTCTCCGCCCCTCCTCCGCACCAGCTCTGGCTCTGGCCCCGTCGCCTCGTCGCCCTCCGCGCTGGCTCCAGCTCCATCACCTCGTTGCCCTCCGCACCACTCGGCCCTCCACACTGTGCCATCGCCCCGTCACCGCGTGGCTCACCGTGCCTTGTGGCGCTGCGCGGCCCTCCGCACTGTGTCGTTGCCGCGCTGCGCGTTTTTTTATTTTTGGGTGTCTTCTTTGCCGAGTGGCAAATACAGCAAATCGTCCATTGTGGGTTTAGCACCGCTAGGATGCTTTTTTTTGCTGAGTGTTACATTTGGCACTCGGCAAATATGTTTATCGAGTGCCCGATAAAAAACACTCGGCAAATAAGTGTTCGCCGAATACTATTTACCGAGTGTAATATTTGACGAATCTTTAGTCGAGTGTTTTTAGAGCTTCGCTGAGTACCAACGGCACTCGGCAAACCATTGCTTTCGGGTAGTGGTGGGAATGCTTTTTTCTATCCTTGACGACCATCCGATGGCATGAGCCACATAGCTATGGGTCTTGGTCTAGCAGCTACACCCAACTACAATGGTCCTTTCTCCACCTTCAATGACAACAGGTCTCTCTTCAAGCATGACCATAACCAGATCCGGTGGAGTCATGCTTAAAGGGCGAGCAGTAGGGGACACGATTTGAACACATAGTGTGTTGATCCAAACCACCAGAGCAGGTGGATCGACCTGTAAATGGTATGATCTTGTAAAAACTTTCTATATAACTTTTTTTCAAATTAAGATAAATCCATTGTTTAACTTTCAATAGTTAACAGTTGATTAATCATGATATAACGATGCACCACGTTTTCTGTGCCGCTAGCTGTTGATCAGCTAATCCATTCAGCATCTTCGAAAGGGACTAAAAACACGTAGAGAGAGGTGTCGAGATTAAAAGGAAAACCACGAGAGGTTGATGGTCGGGTCAGTGCCTCAACAACAATTTGTTCCCTAGAAGCAGGATATATATCTACAGACATTGCATGCCCTGATCAGCTCTCACATTGCACTAAGCGACGCATACATGCATATATACATGGTGATCGATGGGTATGGTGTTGTTAGCGATCACTACTATGAAAATAATTTTGGAGACGGTCAACCGTTTGACCAACCACCTGCTACGATCTAAAGACTTTTCATATACAGGCCGGTGACAAGTCGTCTGTGAAAAGTTATTTTCACACCGGGTTATATTAACGGACCATATGTAAAAATATATTTCATTTATATAGTTGTTGAAAGAACTGTCTATGGAACTGACTTTGCATAGTCCGTTCGTTTGTGAACTGTCTATGGTAATTAAGGAACTCCTATTACTATAGTAGGATGTGAATTGGTGCATGTGGCCTCAAGTTTTAATGTCTTCAATCGATGACCCAGCATGGTCGACGACATTCAATGTTCACTATTCAGAACCAGTCGAGGCATGTGCGTGAACTTTCTAGCACACATGCTTTTGCTCCGATTCTCTGAATACTCACTCCACTCTGATGCTGAAATGAAACCCCACGTTGTCTCCGAACATCTATCATCATCTGATGTAGTACATGCATATATGATAGCTTTCTTAATCCCCATGTGCTGTGCTAGTCGCCGGTGCCCTTTTGCATTTGTACAGTTGAATTTGAAAGCGTGGAAAGTTTGTGTAATCACGCAATAGATTGATATGGCTGCAAAGCACCGCATATATACGCCTGGACTTGCCATACCGGTTCATGGAAACAAAGCCCGGAATCACGGAAAGAGCAGGCGTATCCATGCAGGAAAACAGACTGTAGCATGCAGAATATACACATATATCGCTAACCATACGTATCGCTAACACTCCCCCTTAGTCGCAACGATAGCTAGACGAATGTTGAGACTGGACCGAAACTCGGTGAAGACAGATGTGGGTAAGCCCTTGGTGAAGATGTCAGCATATTGGGAGGATGTCGGTACATGTAGTACCCGAATATCTCCCAAAGCGACACGCTCACGAACAAAGTGTAGGTTGATTTTCACATGTTTTGTCCGCTGATGTTGTACCGGATTGCTCAAGAGGTATACGGCGCTGACATTGTCGCAGTAAACAATAGTGGCGCGACGAAGAGGGGACTGAAGCTCGTGCAAGAGCTGGCACAACCACGTGGCCTCGGCAACCCCATTGGCAACTGCATGGTATTCAGCCTCTGCACTGGACCGAGAGATGGTGTGCTGCCGCTTTGAGGACCAGGAGATCAAGTTGTCTCCAAGGAACACGGCATAACCTGATGTAGACTTTCGGGTGATGGGACAACTAGCCCAGTCGGCGTCGGTATAAACAACCAGACTCTCAGGAGAGGTCTTGTGCAGATGCAGGCTGTAATTGAGGGTACCCTGAAGATACCGAAGAATGCGCTTGACCAAGGCAAGATGAGGTGCACGAGGATCATGCATGTAAAGACAGACTTGTTGAATGGCATAAGTGATATCCGGTCGAGTGAAGATCAGGTATTGAAGAGCTCCAGCAAGGCTGTGACACTACGTCAGATCATCAACAGGGACCCTCAGTGGACAGTTTAGAGTTGGTGTCGACCTGCGTGTTGTAGGGCTTGCAGGCTGTCATGCCGGCACGCTCAAGGATGTCAAGTATGTACTAGCGCTGAGATAGAAATAGAGAGCCATGCTGACGAGTGACAGAGATCCCCAGAAAGTGATGAAGGTCCCCGAGATCCTTCATAGCAAACTCACACTGCAAATCTGCAATGGTCTTCTCGAGAAGCAATCTAGAAGAAGCTGTTAGGACAATATCATCCACATAAAGAAGCAAATAAACAATGTCCTAGCCACGGTGGTAGACAAAAAGGGATGTGTCTGCCTTGGCCTCCACAAACCCGAGAGAGGTGAGATGGGATGCAAACCGACTGTACCAAGCGCAAGGTGCTTGCTTTAATCCGTAGAGTGACTTGTTCAATCTGCAAACATGATTGGGCTGGTCAGGATCAACAAACCCAGGTGGTTGCATACAGTACACTGTGTCGGAGAGAGGGACATGAAGGAAAGCATTCTTGACGTCGAGTTGATGGATGTGCCAGTCACGGACGAGCGCCAGAGTCAAGACAGTACGCACTGTGGCGGGCTTGACGATAAGACTGAATGTCTCATCATAGTCAATGCCAGGCCGTTGGGTAAAGCCTCAAAGAACCCATCATGTCTTGTACCATTCTAAAGACCCATCAGAACGGAACTTAGGATGAAAGATCCACTTGCCTATCACCACGTTGACACCAGGAGGACGCTGAACAAGGTCCCAGGTGTTATTGGATTGTAGGGCATTGAATTTTTTAGTCATCGCAGCGCGCCAGTGCGGGTCGGTCAGTGCACTTCTAAAACTGGTCGGGACAGCAGACAGTTCGGTGACATTGAGATTGAGATGGTCAACAGGCTCGCGGAGGCCTGTTTTACCACGCGTCTGCATTGGATGCGCGTTTACCGTGGGCTGAATAGGCGTGCAGCGCAGGTGGTCGGCGGTGGTGGCAGCGCCGGCTCGGCTGGCAGCGACCTGCGACGTGCAGTCGGCAGGGGCAGTCGGGCCAGCACTGCTCATGGCGCCAAGAGAGGCATCCATCCTGGCGTCGGAGGCAGCCATGTGGGCCGGAGGGGCATGCTGCCCAGGAGCATCAGGCTGCCCAGGAGACATGGCCAGAACAGTGCTTGGCGTAAGGGGTCCGGCCAGCAGTTGTGGCCCAGGAAAATAGCCGGCAGTGATGGCCGACTGGTGGTTAGGTGCAGACATGGTGCGGCCAGTTCTGCTGGCAGCGACCCGCGGCAGAGAGCCAGCGAGGGCAGCAGGACTGGCCACGTATGGTCGCGCCGAAGAGGCACCTGCAAGGTGAACAGGCAACACCGACAAATCGAGATCATCTGATAAAAAATCGAGATCATCTGGTGAGTACCGTGAGGGTGCAGCAACAAACCGAAAAGTTGATTCATCAAACACGACATGTTGCGAAATAATTATCCGATTTGATGTTAAATCGAGACACCAGTAACCTTTATGTTCGGAGGGGTATCCAAGAAAGACACATAGGGTGGAACGAGGGACGAGTTTGTGAATAGCTATGGAGGAGATATTAGGATAACATCGGCATCCAAAAACACGAAGATGGGAATAAGACGGGTGAGTGCCATAAAGTGCAAAATATGGAGTGCCAAAATTGAGTGTTTTGGTGGGGTGTCTATTCAGGAGGTAGGTGGGTGTATGGAGGGCCTCAACCCAATAAGATAGTGGCAAACCGGCTTGGAACATAAGAGAGCGGATGATGTTGTTGGTAGACCTGATGACACATTTGGCCTTGCCATTTTGCTGTGAAGTATGTGGGCACGACATACGGAGTGTGATGCCGTGGGAGAGAAAAAAGGTGCGGGCCAAAGAGTTGTCGAACTCATAGCCGTTGTCACATTGTATACTTTTAATGGTGGCACTAAACTGGGTCTGGATGTAGGCAATAAAGTGTGTGACAGGTTAGAGAACATGCCAGATTTGAGGCGTAGAGGAAATGTCCAGAGATAGTATTTGTAACCTGAGACATTGGTAACAGGTGAGGTCCAAAGGTCACAATGAATTAAATCAAAGCGTCGCATGGCACGGGACGACGAACTAGCAAAAGGTGAGCGAACATGGCGACCAAGTTGACAGACATGACAAATGGGCTCGGTGGCATCATTATTACAAGAAATAGCAGAACTAGAAGCTAAGAACTAGAAGCTAACTTGAAAAAAGCTTAAGTGCCGAGATGACCTAGGCGACGGTGCCATAGTGTGGTGGAGGTGGCAACAAAAGCGTGAGGAGGCTAGGACATCGAGGATGGCGACAGCAGTGGATAGAGGGGGCCGGTGCTATTGCACCTGGCTATCACGCTCCTGGTGCGAAGATCCTTCACAGAAAGTCCATATGAGTCAAATTCAACAGAAACGTTATTGTTAATAGTGAATTGATGGATAAAAATAAGGTTTTTAATCAAGTGTGGAGTGACAAGAACATTTTGGAGAAAAAAATGACCATATGGTGTGGGAATATGTGAGATGCCGGTGGAGGTAATGGGTAGTAAAGACCCATTACCGACAACGACATGAGCAGGAGTCGATGACGTGAGATGATGGGAATGGGAAAAGTTACCGGCATAGGCACCCGAGTCCGTGTACCATTCTCCTGTTGGCGGCGGACTGAGAGTCATTGTGTTGAGTGCGTCGGCAAGCGTGGCTTGATCCCAGGAGCCACCGGACAGAGGTGTCCAGGGAGCTATCGGCTGCATCTGCTGCACAGGGGGCTGCATCGGCTGCATCTGCATTGGCTAGAGTTGGAGCGGGTGGAGTTAGCCGCCTGGAAGAAGCGGTGGGCCTGGCTGATGCAGCGGCGGCATGTGCCCATCAGGAAGGCCAACGGCAACTGCATGTGGCGGAGCCTGCATGTGCTGTTGCGGCCAGCCAGGAGCAGGACCTACATGTGGTGCGCCAGGGGCCCAGACCTGGAAAGATCCGGTCCATGGATTGTAGAAGATGGGCGGCCGGATTTGAGGCGTCGTGTTGGCGTTGTTCGGCGTGGGACCAGAGCCACCGCCACGGGAATTTCGTCGGCGCCTGTTGTTGGTGCGGTTGCCGCCGGATGTCGTGGTCGAGGGAGGAGCGCCTGGCGTTGAGGCAGACGTGTTTTGATTGCTGTTGGTGTTGCTGGCGACCAGGGCAGTGGCCAGAGGCACCGGCTTGCGACCCATGGTGAGTTCTTCAAGCAGCAAATCAGATCGAACCTCGACGAACGACGGGAACGGGTTCTGGCGCTTGAGCAGAGCTGCCACGTAGGAGAACCGTTCGTTCAGGCCGCGAAGGACGGACAAAACCAGTGTCTGATCAGCCACTAGTTCCCCCAAAGCTCCTAGGGCATCGGCCATACTCTTCATTTTTCGGCAGTAGTCGGAGATGATCAGATCGCCCTGAACGAAATTGCGGAACTCGGCGTCGAGGTACAGGGCGTCGAGGTCCATGCGACCGCCAGTGCACCAGTGTGGGAAAGGCATCGTCGGAGAGCACGTGGTCAGAGAGGGCATATTTGCCAAGTGTGACGAGGTGAAGACCTCGCCACTTGGTATAATGAGCCGATGTGACTTCGAGAGTGATCGGCACAAGGGCGCGGATGTTGAGCACGGAGACGGCCTGTGCGTGAAGGGCGGCGACGAAGGTGACGTCGGCGAGTTCGGCAGTCCGAGCGGCCTCAAGTTCGAGGGCCTCGGCGTGAGCACGGGCCTCCTGTCGACGTTGCTCAAGGAGATGGCGATCATCGCCGGTATTGATGGAGAGGGCAGGGTCGTCGGCGTGAGGGAGACGTGCATCCGCATCGGAAGTCTCGTCGGTCGACAACGCCATGGAGAGCAGCAGCGGCTGGAGATGTGCCGCCGGCTGGTTGCGGAAGCGTAGGGAGGTCACGCAGGAGCAACCTCTGATACCATGAAAGCGTGGAAAGTTTGTGTAATCACGCAATAGATTGATATGGCTGCAAAGCACCGCATCTATACGCCTGGACTTGCCATACCGGTTCATGGAAACAAAGCCCGGAATCAATGAAAGAGCAGGCGTATCCATGCAGGAAAACAGACTGTAGCATGCAGAATATACGCATATATCGCTAACCATACGTATCGCTAACAGAATTTGCTGTTTACCTCGTTGTTTCATATATAGCAACCCGACCCATATCTGCTTTATTAAATAGATCTATGTGGCTATGTCGGAGTTGCATGACACTTGAGCTAGCACGCCAATGCTCGTGCTGTCATGCACGGTCTTTGGGTCATCGTCACTCTGCCTGCAGATTCTAGCTAGATAGCACCAAAAGTCACTCTCTGTTCGCAGATTCTACTCCTGTGGCCATCAGTTGTCACGCAGATTATCCTCAGAAAGCACATCAAGATATCGCAGTCCAAGACCGATCCCTGGATCACTGGACCAGAGACCAGCTAGATAGCTTGCAGACTGCCGGTGGCAAGAAACAACCACATCTCGTCCCGTTGTGACCACCAGTACTTGCGTGCATGCAGCCGGCCTGCAGCTTCGATCGTATGCAAAACCGAGATCGAACAACGCAGTTGTCGCGCGCGCGGGGGGCATCGCTGCTGTTGTAGTGTCGTTCTCTGCCTCACCGATCGACCCGCTATGGCTGGTGCGCGGCATTGTACCACCCTGACACTGGCGTGTTGCGTGCTTGCCAGGTTGCCGACTTGCCGGTGGCCTGTTGCAAACGTAACGCGCGCGGCTGGGGCTTGCTCGCGGCCGCGGCCGGCAAGGGAGATGCAGACGAGACGGCTCCCGCGCGCGGCCGAAGGAGCACCCGTGCGGGTCGAACGGCCGGCCAGGTAGCATCGGGATCTGCAGCGTGTCTCCGCGGTCAGTACACAGGGCACCGCGCGCGGCACGAGCCCCTTTTTTTCAAGTTTTCCCTTGGGTGCTCGAATCGATCAACTTTGTATTCTTCGTCTGCCGGAGTCAATCCCTGTCGCGGGCTTTGCAAGTAGCGCCTAGCGGCCCCGCCTTTTCTGGCCCGCCGTGTTCCAACATGTGCTGGCAGTGCTGCTACACACGGCACGAGCAAAGCGAAAGTAGTGGCACATCGGTAGAGTTTGGAAGCGTGGATATATAGCGGCTATGAGCCCAGCCATGCTTTGAATTTTGGCGTTAGCGTGGGGTGTAGGCAGGCATGCAGAAGGTCTCAAATTCGCTTTTGTGCGAACGGTTTGATCAGGGAAGACGATGTGTACCCGAAAACACGCCTAAAGTTTTGAAGGAATTAAAGCTGTGGCGGCGGAGATTGAGAAATTTTTTACATGTATGATTACGTCAACGCGGCGTCGCCGCGTCGGCGGCGCAGGCCCCCGATGCCTGTCAGGTCGGCGCGCGCAGAGTCCGCATCAGGACATGGGCCACGAGCACACGTCGGTGCAGCACATGGGCCAGGAGCCCACTAAGTGCAGCACATAGGCCACGAGCCCACTAAATGTTCTTGTTTGGGCCGGGCCAGCTAGGGGAGGTCTTTCATCTAGAATTGAGGCCCAACCAGCCAGCCCGCGTGTTACGTGACCGCTCATCCCGATTGTATTGACTTGCGACAAATAAGGGCAATCCAAACTTATAGCGTTTTACTCTTTTTTTATATTATTCATAGACACTATATCTACGATACGATGTATGAAATCACTATGAAAAAATTATTTGGGACAACCACATTATCTCAATCCGAGACTATCTTAGAAAGTTAGGTTTTCCAATGATTCGAGGTGATCGGTCGAGCGGTTGACAGTCAACCGAGGCAGTCAGCGGTCCGATCGACGACGATTAGCAAACCGATCGGCAACGATAATCGATGAGCCTATCGACGAACCAGTCGGATTCATAACCTACTACAATTGTGATGTGTGTTTGCATCTAATGCATCGACCCATCACTCTTGTAGTGTTATAATCTGATCCTCATGTACTACTTTCACCGATTGATCTCATCAACCCATGCTACCAATGATTCATCACATGAACTAATTGACCTAGATTACAATAGATCTAATTTACTATAACTGCATATCAACTATATACGTTGATCTAGATCATAATCTACGCAAGATAGCTTTGATACCACTAAAGGAGTACGGGTAGGCTACAACAGCGAAAAACAAAAAAATTCTACCGTGCACACCAGGACATCATGCGAGAGAGGAATCATAGATCATTACCACTAGATGCGCGGAGCAGCGAAAGAAGAGTTGGAGAAGCTCGTCCAACATGTGTGCGTCATGGCAGTAGTAAAAGTAGTCGATCAGATCGTCTCCACGTGCAATCTGCTTCACGCCTAGCAGTCGTCAGTCGGTAGTCGACAACTGCGGTTAAGAAAACAGTCGAGCTATGGTCGATCAGCACCATAATCTAGCAATGCCTCTACCGGTATGAACACATCTATGGGTGGAACGTTGATCGGAAGTATACTAGCACTTGTGCGAGTGGCTATGGTTTTACTCAGGAGACGGAGGCTAGGGTTTGCTTAAGGTGGCTAGGAGATTAGCATGTAGAACGCATACCTGACCATGAGCCCCTCACCTCATATATATAGACATCCCGACTATAGGCCCAAGAGGATTCTACTTGGATCTCTATCTAAACTGAGCAAAAATTGAATCATATTTAATTTAGGTGTTCTAACCAGTTAAGTGTATGACCCTGTAGGTTCACGCATACTTGGTTGCGTATGAAAACTCTTTTATGGTTATCTCGCTAATAACGGCCTCTAGTAAGATATATTAACCTAAATATATGTAAAGATTATATCGGTTGAGCCTGTAATGTTCTTATGTATAAATCCCTTTGTCTCATGATATTGATTAAGCACAAAGTAAGACTTATTGTTAGCAATATATTTTATATAGCTTATCTTGCTACATAGTTATCTAGATTATCCTGCCATGCATGCTTTCTCCCTGCCGAACTTATCCTTCGGCTGTTGGTTTGTTGCGTGAGTATTACTTTGTTACGTGTGCCACGGCAGCTCTTGTATAAATTACTTCAGCAGTTCAATAAAGGTTTATCGTGTTGCCTCTCCAAATGCTTTCATGGTATCAGTAGATTACATCCTTTCTCTAGCTTTCGCATATCTTTCAATCTACCTCGCCATCGCTATCACAATCTGCATGACGTCCATCGGTGACATCACTACCATGATCGATGTCAAGGCTTCAGCGGCAGGTGCGGCCGCTCGGGCT
>KE372579.1:556104-566199 GCA_000418225.1 Zizania latifolia | reverse complement strand
GGGTCAGCCGCAGTGAGCCAGTGACACAGCTACACCAGAAGACGCACTCACTGCGCACGCAGCAGCGCAAGCACTTTCTTTTTTTTTTTCCGGGGGCTTTGCTTTGTCTTCAAATCATTCACAGGGAGCTTAGGCTCGCCCTTTTAGTCGGTCAAAGGTTCCCTTAAGCATTTTTTGTCTTCTCTGATTAGCCTAATCGTCTAGGTATCATGGCTCCCACCCTATTATAATCCTCCTCTCTATTATACTAATATACTTGCATGGTGCTGTGTCCAATGCTTGGCCCTTGTTAAACTAATGGTGTGTGTCCTGGGCATGCAGACAGATTCCCTCTCTCCCTCAGATTTCAAGATTGGTTGTTCATACGTATGGTTGCATTGAAGTTCAGGATTTGAGCTTGCAGTGTGCCCTTTGTCTTGGTTTGTCCATTCCTTCACTGTGAGAGAATTTAGAGCAGAACAGTGCTTGTCACATAGGGTAAAAAATTCATGAACTTGCTGAAAGGCATCCTGGTTTTTTGGTCTTCACATCTTCACAGGGCAGTTAACTTCCCCGGAGGCCAGGCACAGGTCGTTTTCAGTAGGCAAAGAGTTTTTAGTTTTTACCTTCGATGAGAGCTCCAAAAGGTCCCATGGAGTCTGTCCACTCGGGGCAACAACAGTAGGACACCTACACATACAACACAAGACAGAGCCTGGAAAAAGCTACAGGTACCATGGTGACATTGACAAACCGTGCCTCACATTGCAGTCTCTGACGTACAAATTTTATACATTTTTTATATTTTGGCCCTTATTAAAACAAATTTTATAAATGGATTTCGAGCTAAATTAAACCCTAAAATGAACCCTGACCTCCCCACTAGGACAGCGCAGCGCCAACACGGTCAGCGCTAAGGTGACTGCCATGGTGGCTTGACATATCCAGTGCCCCTGTAGAAAGTAACAGACAAGCACAACACACAAACAACAGACATGGAAACATACAAACTTCACTAATCTAGCAGAAACAAGCAACATGGCAGACAAGCGAAGCGACACACAAGCGCATAGATCCAACAGTTATATCCATTGCAGACTTTACAAAACACATTTCATAGAGCTCATCACAGTCAGATGGGAAAAACAGTTTCAGCCACATGTGTTATACTTATATGTACACAGTACACAGATGCTCTGGAACTGACCCCTTTGTTCTGCCCAACACCTTCTCCCAATTCTGCCCAGCTACTCCCCTGTAGCTCCATCTCCCCCTCCTGCCCACAGTCCCCCCTAAGCCCCCTGCAGTCCCTACAAGGCTACCACCCCCCCTCCAGCCCCTAGTAAACCTCATCCCTTCCGGACGGTTGTCACGTGGAGCGTAGAGATTTCATCGCGTTCTTAGTTGGTGAGGTGTTGCGATGGCAATGGTAAATTGGTCAAAATTTAAATTGTATATTTTGTATTAAAAAAATTAAATCAAAAGATAAAGTTTGACTTGTTACTGTTTGGTAACTTGGTAACCGATCGGTTAGTCATAATAACTAGCCGATTTACATTGAAAAACAAAGGAATATAAAGATATTTCTGTTATAATGGGGTCCATTTACGGTACCCCGTTACCTCCTAGTGAGGTAATAGTTAAAACTAATCTGGACGTTGATTAAGTGTATTTAAAATAATTAATTAAAAATGAAAATGGGCTAACCGGTTGTAAATTGTTTTGATTATGAAAAGTAATTTGCATACATGTTGCCCGTATGGAAAGTTTGTTGATTATTTCTCTTTTTCTAGTGCATGCAACAATTAATCTGCTAGCATACGAAGAAATTAATTAATTGCTACATGTATGTGGGTCCGCACATATTAAAGAAAGGTTATATGACCTACTGTGTCTAGGAGATAATAAGTCACCGATTTTAAATCTGAGTCATTAGATCGTATAGATTGAACTGTCCACGAAATTTGGAGGCACCATAAATTCTTGTTATAATGGTAAACATATTTGTTAAAATTAAATGGCAGAACATCATAAATATATAAAGTTGGTGTACCAGTTGCTCAACTTTTAAGAAGTCGTACAAAATCACTGTGTCACAAAAATTCATCAAATTCTTATACCTACGACTAAATTTACTCTAAAAGATATTGACAATGGATGTTAGAAAGAGGACGACGATGGTGTATAGCTTACTATAGGCAATGCCTGTAATTGATTTATGATTTTTGCTAGATGTGGGGAATGCACTTCTGACGTGAACTTGCAAACTCGCACCAACTCTCTTCTACACCAGCAAAAATTCAACAGGCGATTTGTTTTCGCTGAATCATGGCCTAGAACCCAAAAAAAATGCGCCATGTTCCTCGGCCTATTTGCTTCACTGCGTTTAGAAATCTACAAGTTCCCTGTCTCCGATTGTAGTGTATAGCGTTGTTGTCGGCGCGAGGCATGTACGTCTATTGTATCGCCATTTGTATGTGTGATGGCCCCCAGGATGTCTGCGCTTGCCTAATGCTAATGTTTCCATCCTTATCTGTTGGGAGAGGACATGTAGAGCATCCAGGGACAGGGTCATCATGGCAGTGGCACAGTGGCTGGCTGGCTGGCTGGACGATGAGTGAGGGACCGGCTGAGTGATCGAGCTACCAGTTTCATCCACCAGGAGTATGTGAAATCTATCTAGCAAAACAACACCGCAGGTTGCACTGCTGACTTGCTGTGGTGATAGCAAGCAGGCAGCAGCATATGCCTCTCTCCCTCCCTCTCTCTCTCCCTCTCTCCCTCTCTCTCTCTCTCTGACGTTACATGCCTCTAATATTTGGTTTGTTCAGCTCTAGATTAAAAAAAAACTGTTGTAAGCTATATAAACTTTAAAATATGGAAAAATGTGAAGTTATTTAGTTTAAGTGTGGATATATGTTATAATAGTAATTGTCTGTAATATCTCTAATATTTGGTTGAGTTATTAATATGTAGATTGACTATAAAACACTAAATTGTTTACTGATTTATATGTAAATCACTGTTTTAATCAGAAAATTTTTGTGATGTTGTGGCGAGAGGGGGCGGAGACCACCAAAGGGGAAGACGAAATATTTGCACAAAATAGAAAAAGAAACAAACTAGTATATCACCAATAAATCTTATGGTGAGTAATTATCCTTTAACTTTAGGTTAAGAATATGTAAAATCTAGGTGGAGGTAACATTTATTTTATATATAAAAAATCTGATATGTATCCAGAATCTGTATCGATAAATTAGCCGTTTGATTTAGCTTTTAGTTTTTTAATGGAGAAGCTTGTTAAAAATACGAAGCGGTGTGCATTCATATTTTGTATAACAATTTACCACGCACCATGAATGCGCGCTTGCCCATGGGCTTGTGGTAGTATAGTTGCAGGCTCCGTTAATGTCTGGCTACTGCTGGTCTGCTGTTGCCCATCACCTGCAAAAAGTGTTGATCCCGCTTCACTATTACAGACGTGGTCGTTCGACAAAATATGCAGTTATAGGCTTATAGCATGGGAACTGTGTAAATACATGTCACGACCTAGCTCCTTGCACTACTATACATCTGACATAACGGTAAACTGTTACACTCATGTCAACTGTGCCTTTTCATTTGAACCAGATACTAGAGGACAAAAGCTAATTGCCCGCTTGGACTAAAGTCTAGAGTTTGATTTTAGGATTAATTTTAGTAAAATATTTATCTATACTTATACTAATTAGTTACTCTAAGTGACCTCCTACGTTAATAGAAAATATATCACCATTATTAATTAGAGCTTATTTGTTTTAGCTTCTAGCACCTGTGACTACTTCTAAAATATGAAATTAAAATAAATAGTCTAGATTCTAGACCCAAATTATGAGAATCTGTAGCTGCAGAATATATAAATGAACTAGAATTCAGAAACTAGAAAATATCAGTTTCTTTATATTCTCATCAGCTAGATACTCAGACCAGCTAATAATCTCCAGCTGTCAGAAGCTGAAACAAACATGTCCTTAGATAAGCTATAGCTAATTTGTTTTAAAATTTTGAGATTTTCTTAAAGCAATCTATTTTATTCCATCTTAAAAATCATATTTATTAATCACGAATTCTATAATTATTAAAAACATGAATTATTAAAACGCGAATTTTATTAAGTGAATGATGGAAGAATTTGCAGACAACGCCTGTATCAACCGATGGAATGATCACCAGGAAAAGCCTACGAAGCTGATCGGCTAGATCTTAACTCCCTTTTCCTTGATCGGATTAAGGTTGCTCATCAACTTATCAACTTAATTATTGGGGGTACCCCAACTATATATAAAGTAGCAACTTGATTTCTGAAATACTCAGCTCAACAACTCTGAAATTGTGTACTAACTGAACAATCAGCTGCCTAAATTAATCCCACGAGACCCACATTCACATGCTTTGCTAAATCTATTACGTATTCAGGTCAACATACAAGTCCCCCTTTATTAAAAGGGCCTATAGAACCTCGACAGATTTGCGAGGCTTCTAATCTCCTCCAGGTCTAAAGAAAGATCTTGATGGAGTGCGACTTTCTTTTGACAAAAATGGATCTTGAAGTGACAGGAGGCACGAACCCTTACACAGCTGGTGCTTTTAGTATTGCATCAATGAGTGGAGGATGACCAATCACAACGCCATTTGTTTAGCAGCTGATTCAGCTCCCAGTGTGGTGTTCTCCAGCTAATAAGCCCCATGACCAGCAAGCTGCTACCTCCAGGCTCCAGTTTTTCCTCTGGTACGGCTGCCTAAATTAAGACATCTGGACTTGCGCTTCGATCTTGATGGGGTTGTTTTTTGAATCTAGGAGAAAATAGATATTATATCACCTCAATATGTTGGTTTCGAAAAAATATCACCAATTATATGACAACTATAAAAATGATACTCGATATATTTACAATCAAAAGTCAGTTTTTGTGGTATCTGAATTTTCTGACTCTGGACGGCTTCGTTGCCTCGCATTTACTCATGCAAAGCAACTTGTTGCGGTATCTGCTTAGGTGGTTCTGGCTTTGTATTTTTGGAAGACCTTTCTTTGGTTGGAGAGGGTCAATGCGGTGTCGATTTATACTTTACAACATTTTCGTTGACAGCTCCATGAATTTCACATGAGGCGGTGATCTGCAGAAAATTCACTGTGCTTTTCAGCCGAGCCACAATATGTAGTTCACAATGATAAATGGAGAACAATAGTTTTGTGAATCTCAGTTTCGGATCAAGTGGTAGATTTGTAAACACTGTATAACACATACAGGTACGAGGATCTTTTAGCTTTGTCCGAGTCTGCAACTCCAAGCAAGTAACGCTCCGGTCAACAAAACGGTGGACAACTATGGTAAAATTCAGATTATTAGTTAAAAATACAAACAAATATGAAATATGCAACTTACTGGGTAAACTTATTATAATTCGTAACCTAGGTTGTAGTAATTTAATAAATTAATGAACTTAATTTTTTAATTATTACTACCAGAATGCCGTTGACCGTCTTGTACCTAAATCATATCGCATTCCTATCCAAACACTTTATTTTGAGAATAATTTAGCATTTTGCACTCAAACAAAATAATCTTACTACCAATAATAACAAACAACCTAGCTAATATTATAAGCTAACTTATTGTATTTCACAAAAGCTAAATTATAATAGGCAAATTTTACGGTACATCAAAAATATTATGAATCGTTCATTAGTTTTGATCTAATGGCTAAGATTAAATATGGTAACCTATTACCTCATAGAAAGTAATAGATCATCCTTGATTTTTCTATGTAAGACTTTCTGATTTTCTATGCTAACTTTCTAATTTTCTATGTATACTTTTAATTTTTTGTGATGACTTTTCAATTATCTGTTAGTCACTAAGTATTTTTAATTTTAGTTTATTTTTAATTTTAACTAAAATCAATGATCTAGATTAATTTAAAGTATTACTTCTTAGGAGATAAATGTTATACCATAAACATAGTCGTTATAGTAATTCTAATTTGAAACAAACCGGCTAATCCAACTCCGCCAAGATCAATGACCTGTCGGAGAGAAAAGAAAAAAGAGATAAAAGAAAAGAAAAAGCAGTGCGAATCACACATCAACTGGACGGTGCGACGTTGCCATCAAACCCAACCGTGCGGGCGTGCCTGGCGGGCCACCAAACACACCCAACAAACACGCACGCATCGCGCGCGCGGCCAACGCCAATACGCCATGCGGCTGGCTGGCTGACGGATCGTGCCGCGCGGGCTAGCTAAGCTGTAACCCGGTCGACCACAAGCAGCCGTCGTCGCCGCCCGTAAACGCCGGGTGTTCGGGGGTGGGTGCGTGAGAATGGCGCATGGTTTTGGGGCGCTCGCCCACACGCGATCCCGATCGCGATCGCGATCGCGGGTCGCCCTCCGCGGGCTCTACCTTGCCGGATGCCCGGATTCCCGTAGGGGGCAACGGGATTTCAGGGCGGAAGAAGCCAACGGGGTTTTAATGCTTCCCCCGTGCGGCCAGTCCAGCCAATTTAGCCGAAGTGGCCCGCCCCGTCCGTTGTGTGCATCTCCATGACTCCATCTCGCCGGTGTAGCCATAGACTCATAGAGTCTACCATCTACTAGTGGTGGTACTAGTAGAGTACCCACGGTGGGCCCCATTTACAAAAGCGCAGTCACTGGCGTAATTTCAGCGTCACCACATCACCAAATCTAAAATCGACCGCGTAGTTTTCAGGTGATGTGAGCCTAGCTAGTTGTTAGACTGAGAGCAACTGGATTAGTAGGATCGCACTACGTACGCCTTCTTCCGGCCCCTGCCAGCGTTTCAGAATTAAGATGCGGCAACAGCTTTTCATTTACTCCGTCCGTCTAAAAATCTGTAAACTCTTTAATTTTATCCTAAGATAATTTATTTTTATTTTTCTTACCTATTATCAATTCATAAATGAAATTTTTTATTTTTTTACCCCACAATTTGATCTTTTAGTCTCGCTACTAAACTATAAACTTTATCTAAAAATAAATTCTTTAAGAAATAGAGAAAACACTATTTAAAAAAAATAAACTCTTTCAACATTTAAAATATAAACAATTATATCGTGTTATTTTTTTCATCATTCGCTGCTCATTTAATTGTCTTATATTTTAGAACTGATAAAATATACTATAACACATGTGGCATGTCTATCACAGAACCTATATTTCTAAGTGAAGAATGACATTTTTTAAACTAAAAAACTGTCACTTGATTTCACCTTCAATGTCAGTGGCCTAGCCCCCTAGGCTTCATCTTGAACATTTCAACCACGCTTGCGGCTTGCACGATGAACAATCAACGAACACACGTGCGCGATTTTTTTTTTACGGAAAGTACCTGGAGTACTACTCTTGCATAATTGATTTCTGCTAGTGGCAAACTCGGCTCCATCCCTCGAATACCCGAAGCATTAATTTTCAATTTTTTCTCGTCGGGTTTGTACCGTAAATCCGTAATCTTTCCGTGCAATTTTAGCTTGAGAAAAGGCCAATTCTGTTAGGATCTTACTACAAAATATGATACAGTACGTATGATCAGGATACATCCAATAATTCCAATTGATCCATGGATCATGCATTCATGCATGCACGTACTCCAAAAGCTATTCAGGTCTGCTATAATGATCGGCGCGTATGATTAGTTAGTGGCCCTCAAGAAGAATTTTTAAGTATCCCTTGATCTTTTTTGGGAAATCGTTTTTGATCGTATCATGTCATTAGCTAATGGCCCTCCTTTTTGTGAGTGGAGGGGAAGAGACAAACAAACATGGGCTACGAATAGGGGCAAGAAGACAGGACGCAATATTTAAGCACTGATAACTAGCTTTTCCTTTCCGTTCAGCGCATTTGGAACTTTTCATTATCATATTGCTATAATTATAGGTCCTATTATATTATTATTATTATCCTATCATGATATCTCGTTCCTTCCACAAAGAGCTGACGATGGTGTGGCAACGTGAGCAGACATGGATCAACTTGCTAATTATCTAGGTTTTAGACGGGATTACTCGATTGTCGATAGTTGTTGTCCACCCGTGCGTTACGGGGGCTATTATTAATAATCATAAATTTTATAAAGTTATAAATATTAAATTGTGTTTAGCTCATAAACATTAACTACGAGCTTTTTCTCCTCTGCTTTCGTGCGTGCTCGTGTGGTTTGTTGGGAAATAAATTACGTGTTGGTTTGGAAACGTTCAAATTATTGGCATTCTAATTGTGAAAGACAGATGAAATAAGAACCTCGGTTGGATTAGCGTCACATGAATAACTGAAATAATATGATAACTAAAGATTTGAATAACTGAAATAATCTGATAACTAAAGACTAATCTAGACAAATTTACCACGTGAACAGAAATAATTTCAGGTTTGTTGTCACTATCGCGGTATCGCCACGGTTCGAGCGGGAGAGATGCCAACTTGCAGCTGCGTCATGGCACGATGGGAATTGCTGTGTCTCCATTTCATGTGCAAATCAGCAAATGTGTGCTCCTCTTCCCAGGAGCCAGGCCGGCCCGGCGCCGTAACTCCGTAAGCCGTGAGTGTCGATCGTCGACTGGCCAATGTAAATCAGATCTAGCTCTATTGATTTGTTCTTCTCCTGACCGCCAACAGTATCTGGGTACAGCTTTCCGGTGCTTATCAAGCAAGCATGTTTAGTGTGCTAAAAAAATTGAAGATGTAGGACTAAACTATCTCGTTTCCTTGTGATCATTAGTTTAATTCTTCCATCTCCGACGATCCATCAGGAAGGCTGCCGGTCCTTGCACACCCCTGCCTGCGCGTACGTGTATAAAATAAGCTAGATCCTACTGGCATTCCGGTCGGCCGCAGTAGGCTTGCAGTATTAAAGGTGCTCATGCTATCATGCAGTTCCCATGAATGAAGAACAGAGGCAAGTGGGCAACAGCCAACAAGACATGTGCCGTACGTAAAACCAGTATATAAATATATAATACACTATACTGTATACCCCTACAGTCCTACTAACAGTACTCGATCGCCAGGAAGCCCAGTGTTTTAAGGATATATACGCATCACGCATGGAAAACGAGAGCTCCGCCCAGGTACGTACGCACCGCCTGTGATGGCCCGGGCGACACCTCAGGCTACGCACTGCCACATGACCTGTCTCGCGCCCCCTCTCCTCTCTGATATCTCGCGACTCCTCAACCGGTCGGTCGCTTCGCTAGGTGGACGACAAATTTAAATCATTTAGTGCAAACTTGAAATCATTTAGTACAAAATTTAATCTAGTTTTTATTTTAAATTTAAAACAATTTAAATCATTTAGTACAAACTTCACATTTCGAATCCACCGTGGTTTCGAAGTTCCGAGACCTGGAGGCAGGTGCAGCTAGCTACGTACCTATCGATTTGTTAATTCTAGCCATATGCAGAGACTCGGAGAGCCGTCAGGGACGTACGGCCAGTAGGATATTGTACTATAGCATGTTTGTTCACGTGACACGCTCGCTGGCTGTCGTAACTGGACTCGAGGAGATCGGTCGATCGAGGCTGCCCTGGCCATCGTGCAGGTGACGATGTCCCGGCAAGCATGCGTGCGTGCGCAGGTGCGCTCGAGGTGACAAAGCTGGCCAGCAGTGCTAGTGTCGCTATGGTACTGTGGCATTGCGTTTCCGTTCTACAAATATAACATTTTTGGAGTTCTAAATTCTATTGTCCATAAAAAACACTTTTGCCTCGAAAAAATTATATTTTTTTTGAAAAAGGTCGTACTGATCCGGTTTTATTTAAAAGGCATGTATTTTTTTTGGAAAAGAAGGCCACGTAGTCGAGGTCACCCATCCTAGTACTACTCTTGCGAGAAAGCTCTTCTGATGAGATCTGGTGCCAACTTATTCACGTCCCTTTCACAAAAATATCATAGTATTATTAGACTTTTTTACTTATTACTCCACTTATTCATTTTTATATATTTTAGTTAATTAAATTTTAGGGCCCTAATTTTGGCGGTACGTGACCGATATCGTATACATGTGCGCTTGCATGTGCAGATACACGTACGCGCACGTACATCAGTTCTGTCGAAGTGGTACA
>KE372579.1:476073-496979 GCA_000418225.1 Zizania latifolia | reverse complement strand
ATGTGGCTCACCTTTCCGAATTTTTTAATAAATAATATTTTCCCCTAAAATTACAAATCTGGATAGCACGCTCTAGATTTTACAAAAATAAATATATATCAACACTCCAAGTGTTGACACTCCAAATGTTTATCGACATCTTGTTCTCTGTCGACAGTTGAACTGTCAATATAGCTCTCTATCGCCTCGCTTGTCACGTCCACCCGTCGCTCCGCGTCTCACGCCGCCCGCATGATGCCACCTTGCCTCCCGTGTGCGCCACTTCTAGCGACAGTCGACAGAGGCCTATGTGTCGACAGAGATCCATTTTTGCAAAATCTCGAGCGCGCTATCCAGATTTGCAATTTCGGAAAAAAATATTATTTATAAAAATTCCACCTTTCCTGTGTGTTACATATTGTAATTCTTTTAATTTTTAAGTGAAATTTCTTTAAATTTAATCAACTTTATAAAAAATATATCAATAATTATAATATAAAATTAGTTTTATTAGATCAACCATTAAATATGCTTTAGTAGTGTATTTATTTGATATTATAAATTTGAATATATTTTTATTTAAATTTGGTCTGAATAATTTTTGACTTTAAAAACATCAAATATAAACGTAAGTGCTACTTGACAAAAGAACGGTGAAAACCGGTGCATTATCGGGCAAAGGCACTGCAGTCTGCAGAGCCTGTAACATTTCACGTTGTCATTGCGACCAAGTTCGCAGACATGCAAAGTAGAGGGGGTATAAAGCCAAAGGAGATACTCTGCGAAACCCTGCAAGATCATGATCAGAATGGTTACCTGCAAACTTGCAAGGGCTGCCTACTCCAACCCTATGGCATATATAAGACTTGACAGAAGTCCAGGAAATATGTTTTAGTAGGATTAATCTACTGTACGTGATTAGCAATAGTAAGTTAATAATCCTTTTTCAGAGTGCCCCTTTTATATGCATCTTAGCTGAGGACTTGAGCTTGATCCATGTAAATAAGTGATAAGATAGATGGACGGTGGTAAAGATAAAAGAAGCAAACCTGGGAAACTTTGCGATCAAGATAAACGGGCACCTCTGCTGGCTTGCAGGCTGACAACCACAATCTCTTCAGAGAGAATAGTTGATGAAGAGCATAAAGAGAAGCGGTAAATGGACAGACTTGAGCAATGGAGATGCGCTATATCCATTTATGGGGGAAATGCAATGGCCTCAAAGCAAGCTTCACCGAAGCACTCATTCCAGTCTTGTGCCCATATATGGACAAACATGGCAAATCTGGTGAACTGTAAATGTACATTCTTCGTTGCTTCTTCCTCAATTAACTTCTTTATTCTTGCCTTCGACCTATCAGCTTTGTAGGACTGGTACATTGCACATTGCAGGAAGCTGGAGCAAAGTTTGTTTTCCGAGAAAATGACAGCAAACCTGAAAGGACAAAAAACAACAGTCATCTTTCTTTGAGCAGCATACTTTCAAAGAAATGAGCATACCTTGCACTCCAAATGATAATTTACAGAATTTACGAGGACATGAAAATAATGGATATATAAGGCCGGCATAAGTAAAAACTAGGTATTTTTTGTAACAGAGAAGTGAGAAGACCATACAGTCTGGAAACTAATGCACAGTAACTTGAATATCATCTTGTGTAAAACATGAATTCAAGTGAGTGGTGTTCATGTTCAAGTGAGGGCCACCATGCCGCTACTATTTAACGCTGATGATCAGTGAAACACCAAACCGACAAGCTATGCCAAAGCTTCTGTATCATTTGCTGGAATTGTCACCCCGTTTCTTTTTCCTAAGTCTTGTCCTGCTGACCAGAAACAAAAAGAGAGGAAAAAATAAATGATATTCTGGCTTTAAACTGTTGGAGCACATGCTTTGGTCATGTACTGCGTATCATGCTGTATAATGTCCCCTACTGACAAATCACGGGAAGCAAACTGGCTGTAGAAGAGAAACACAATCCATTAAACACGGCCTGATTTTCCACTTCATGAGGACCCTTTGATGGCGATATCTCTCAGTCCAGACAGGCAATGAAACATATATCTGTCAAAAAGTCACCAAAACATTTTTTTTGCCTTAACACTTAAGAGTACAGCACATTGGATAGCCTCTTTTAAGCAGATCTAGCTCAAGAACAAGGCAGAGATTAAAAGGTTCATCAAGAATACATCAGATTTTCTTGGTCACGGCACTAATGTTACTAAATGTAGAGGGCTAAAAGCCCACTGAATCAACAAGGTAAAGGAAGAATCAAAAGTTCAAACACTTCCTAAATATTCAGAATTGAGCTTGCACTATTGTTATACCTAATAAGAAAAAGAATACACCAAGGGACTTTTTGAAGGTTGGAAACGATGAATCAGGATTTAGTCCAAGCAATCTTTTACGTCTTTAGATTTCATATAAATATGGTCAATTCGTTATCATTATTCACTCAAATAGGATTCCTGACTGCACACATAGGCTTAGATGTTCAGTTAACAAGAATGGTAATGCAACTGGCAGCTATCCAGCATGGGCAATATGGACAATTCCAAAGACTGCTAAAGCTAAAACCTGCATGGAAAAGAAAACCTGGCTTCTGTCTGTGGTCTATATAAGACAGCTACAGTGAGCTCGAAACTTTCCTGATCCCAGTTGGGCAGGAGATTTGGGTTGTTCTTCAGGTTCGTCCATTATGGTGTCCTGGAAAGACATCTACCTCGTTCTTGAAGCGACAGTGCCATTGTATGTAGCTATGATACTGGCCTACCTGTCCATAAAATGGTGGAAGCTATTCACCCCAGAGCAGTGCTCTGGGATCAACAAGTTTGTGGCGAAGTTCTCCATTCCTCTTCTCTCTTTCCAGGTCATTTCCACAACCAATCCTTATGACATGAACATCAAGCTCATATACTCGGATATCCTACAAAAGTCACTTGCCTTGCTGGGATTTGCAGCCGTTTCTAAAGCATGCTGTGCAGAGAAGTTTGATTGGATGATTACAGGTTTTTCTTTATCAACACTTCCCAATACACTGATTGTTGGCATCCCGTTGCTGAAAGGAATGTATGGTGATCAAGCTGTCAAGCTGTTAAGCCAGATAGTAGTCCTACAGAGCCTAATTTGGTACACACTTCTTCTATTTTTGTTTGAACTTCGGGCTGCTAAAGGAATGGGTGCCACCACATTATCTGAAACTAGAGGTATGAACCTGAACTCACTGAGTCTATTAAGAATGAGATTTGATTTTTCTTCCTCTAAACAGCAGGACTTAAACACATGTATATATTTATTTAAGATAAAAATGCAATATATCCTGGCTCCAATTCGAAATAAAGTACTGGAACTAATAAAGAAGTATTTGAGCATCCTTTCACAGTTCTATCCGTATTTATTCTGATATTTCTTTCCTTTCCTGTGAGCGTATGCATGCTAACCTTCACATAGTTGCAACAATCAAACACCACTGCAAATGTTATATATCTTACTTTTCCAAATGAAGTAAGCCAGGTAGCTACTCAAAGAGGTATTGTTAAGTGCCAAATAAAAGAAATTAGGCATTCTATGATAGTAGCGGAAACTGATCTTACAGATGCTGTATTAGACGATCATATTATTGTGAATACACTAAGAAGAAAGAACACAACTAATATTCTCTGTGTAATTAAAGGAAAAATGAACTAGTGAAGTGAATTGCTGTTATATTTGCATCACTTCTATCTTAACCTGCAGTAGCATCCATAATGTGATACTGCAGAGGGACTGGGCTGTGGGCTGCATAAATGTACAATGCTGCAGTTATTTTCTAGAAACATCTCTACAGCTCAATTAAAAGATGTGGTAGATTTGTCTGAAACATTGTACATGAACTTGCATGAATTATCAAGTGATTATATTTTGAACTTTTCATATGTTCCTCTCCAGCAAGCAACTTAAACTTCTGGGGGTTTAATTTATTATTATTGATTGAATTAATTCAACGATTTTTATCCCATGTCATGTTTAAAAGTTGAAGCAGAATCAGGTACTAGAGGACCTACACAGCAAAGATATGAAGAGGCTCGGGCAAAAGGTGTATCAGCAAGATGTTCTTGTGCTTTTCGCTTTTTGATGGTTGTCAGTAAGAAGTTAGGGATGAATCCCAACATGTACGCATGCCTGATAGGCCTAATTTGGGCGCTGATCAGCTTCAGGTATGAAGATGAGTCTGTATTAATCAAATTTGGGTTTCAAGCTGAAATGATTCAGTTATTAACTTGTTTCATACAACTCCATAACATATCCTGCAGGTGGCACATACAGTTACCATTGATTGTCAGCAACTCCATAAGAATACTCTCGGATGGAGGGCTGGGAATGGCAATGTTCAGCCTAGGTGTGAATTACGTTGGCAAAGCTAAATTGCATATGCAAATAAACTTTGCAAAAAAAACCAATTATGTTATTTTAACTTCTAAATACTTCTATCACAGGCCTTTTCACTGCTCTACAAACTAAAATTATAGCCTGTGGAGCTAAAAAGATGGTACTATCACTAGTCATCAGATTCTTTCTAGGACCAGCACTAATGGTTATATCTTCCTATGCTATTGGAATGCGGGGAGTATTGCTGAAGGTAGCCATTGTACAGGTATATTCTAGTTCTTATGTTTGGATGAGCTATTCTTTGTAGCTGAGAACAATTGAAAAACAGAAATTACGATTGACTGGTCAAGATCATATACAGGCAGCTTTACCTCAAGGAATAGTTCCATTTGTGTTTGCTAAGGAGTATAATGTTCACGCAGATATTCTGAGCACTGCGTAAGTATATCCCTACCATGACACAATCTTTTGTTCATATACATATGCATTAAGAAGCGGCTTGTGGTGGAAGAATTAAACCAGCACCTTACACTGATACACATGCAATCCTCTCTTATGGCAGGATAATTGTTGGCATGATGGTTGCAGTTCCTGTGGCGCTGGCTTACTACTTCGCAATGATCATCCCAGATTCGAACATGTAACTATTTGCAGAATCTAGTCTGATCAAGCTCATTCGAGAAAACGATGACGGCTCACAGTAGAGAATAAATTCAGCTATGGGCGAATATTTTGCTAGACTGTAATCTATGTGCGCCTTTGGATTTGTGGTGGCCCAAGCTAAGGATATCTCATTTGTATCTAGCGAATAGCGATCACACATTCTTCTCACCATTTCAATTATATTGGAAGTTCTAAATGAACGAAACATGTGGAGAAAACTCACCTTTGCTCCCGGCGGCGTCACGGCGTGCTCTGTTCCTCCCAGGCCTTCCATGGCGGCGGCGCACCTGTCCTTGAGCTGCTTGCACGGTTGCACCCCCGCAGAGCATTCTGCCGAACACCTTGCGGGCGTGGGCTGGGCTGGGCTGGTACATGCCACATATGAACAAGACGAGATAGCCAGCTCAGTTTCATGCCACGACACAGCGGCCAAGCAGTTCGTGTGCATCAATCAATTTTTTGGCCTCACTTTTCCTCTCCGGGAAATCATTCACATACCTTTTCCTGTCGACTTCGGTGTAGAACAAACAACTCGCTTCACCGTCCAGCCGTTGCACAGCGGATGATTGTTTGGCTTTTTGTACTCCTTTTGTACTGTTACAGGTCGTTTGATTTTCTATAAGTTAAATCTTTTAGACTTTGACTAATTTTATAAAAAATATGCTAGCAATTATAACACTAAATTAGCTTTATTAAATCTATAATAAAATATGTTTTAATATTGTATTTATTTGATATTATATATATTTTTCTCTAAACTTAGTACAAATTTAAAAACTTAAATTTTTTAAAAAATCAAACGAACTTTTAACATGAACGGAGAGAATAGTTTGCAAAATTAAACCCAATGGCGACCTGGCCACGCCTATTTACAGCCCACTGATTTATGGCCTTAGGCGTAGTATAGATAGTGGGCTAGTTTGGTATCTACTTCTGGAAACCTCATTTTCATTTCTTTTTAAAACTTAAAATTCGTAGGCAAAATTTACTGCTGCTGTTATAGATAGTGGCGCCATGTGGAAACCAGATTAAAAGATGAATAGCGAGCTGGTTTAGGAAAATAGAGGAGTTAAAGTAAAAAAACTGTATATGGGTTATCCAAACTTTGGCTCTAGTGTATTTTTTCCCTATTAAAAACTTATAATTGCTCTTTAAATTCATATCAGGGTTTCTCATATTTTTTCCATATGGTTTTGGGGGAAATAACTCTTACATTGATCGCTATGATATATTCAATCAAGGAGTGTTAAGATTAAAATGGATAATCTCACCATTAGAATTAAATTACCCTTGGCAGCTTTCTCCCCTGTGTAGACGCGTAATAAATACATGCATATTGATAAAGACATACGAGATTTCATTCTCTCCATTGTTTGTATCCGTTAGAATCAATACTCAACAAATCCAAAAGTCATTGTCACTGGCATCTTGTTTATTGTTCGATGTCTTTGACATATCAGCTCCATCCTTTTGGTTTGAATGCACCTACATAGAAAGCTCGTGCAATTTTATTAATGTAATGCAACATTGACACGTACACACTGCAGGAAAAAATTGGTAGCATTTGCAAGAAACAGTTACACATCAAAGCATGTGCTTTATTTATAGCAAATGTGCATTATCATACATGGCTCCAACATGGAGGCATCTCACCAAAAATGCAAAAAAGAACATGCATATATCAACAGGCAATTTGCCTGCAGAAAAATGGTTCACAGCATAACCGGTAATTCTGCATAGATCAAATGTACGAATGTACACTATAATTTCGCTTCGTTGGTGAAATACTTGCGGCACTCGCGGTAGGACATGTGGTTCTATTGCCCTTGCTGTCGACTTCATTGCCCACCAGCAGCGGTGTCCGCCACTGAACCAAGCTGATGCCGTCCACTTTGTGCCATTCAATTTTCCTTCTAAGAGCTATACTGAATTTTGTAAGTAGCAGCGAGACAAGCCTACAATGGCACCTCCCAGACCTTGTAACCCTGTCCCTCGGCAGCAACTACCCAGTTTATGGGGCCGCTCGGCTCAAAATGTCCTGAGCCAATCTTCATCGTTACCCTCTCATCAATCTCTGCTGAGTATACATTCCCTTCTGCTTTCAGTATCTTGATCTGTAGATGTCGCACAAATTCAAGCATTAGAAAAATATTATGAATGATAGAGAAAAGGTAGACAGGGCACTGGGGAGAGGGGTGCCATTCGGTACAGTATGAAGTTTTACCTTGCTACGGCAATGGATCTTTTGGCGACGTCTGATAGAGATTAATTTAGCAATCTCTGGATGTAAGTGCGAAAATATATGATCGTAGAAGACTGCAGGAGTGCCTGGGTGAGTTAAGATGTAGGCATATCCTTGCACCTCCATGCCAAAGGGGAATCTCCAATGGCCCTACAAAGATATCCGAAGAATGTTAGTAATGATTTTGTTAGAATACAGATTAATAATTCCACTTCAAATTTGATTAGAATTCATAAAGTTAGATTCTTCCAGGTTAAAAAATGTTCTGCAATGATGGAGTGAGCAAAATTCATTTGTTTGAAAACAGCAGGGTTTAAAAAATAGAAATGTGTCCACTTTGCCAAGGTCGTGCACAGCACAGTAGCCTTTTGAAATAAGGGTAATATTTATTTGTGTATCAAGAGATTTCGTACTGTACCTGAGTAGAACCAGTGTCGTGATTTTCTATAAATGTGACCGCACGTGAAGGCCACCAACCTAATACTCCAGGGGGTCTTCCTTTTTCATCAGACAAGCGCCAATACTCAGACCTTTCCAGTACCTGTATAGCAAAAAGAAAACTCCATATTATAAATGCACCAAAAATAGTTAAAACAAAATATGTAAGAAGTAAGAACAAAAAGTGCATGGTTGCTCGTTGCTCTGCTAGAGAACAATGGCATCCTTCCCAAAATGGGGACAACTGGACATTACAATCGTGGATGATTTAACTCTCATCAGAAAACCACTTTGCAACATATTAATGGAACACTTAATGGTTGCCATGGAGTGGAACACTTTGTTAATTCACTTCGTGGTGGTCTGCATTATACTATATTATATACTCCCAACGGAAGCCATACCACAAAAGTTAGGAAATTCTTTATCATGCATATTAGGGTTGAAAGAAGATAGAACCATGACCAAGACATCTAAATTCTAGAATTACTAAATCACCCATAGGCCATAGCTCCATAAGCACTATTATAGAATTTGAAAAGAAAATGTTAGCTGAAATCTTACAGCATGAAGTATTCCTTTAGTAGTGACATCAAATGCGCCAGCAGTTCCATTTGTAGCATTTATCCAATCAACTATTCTCTGTCTGTGGGCATCTTGATTATAATCCATTTCACCATAAGTGTAACTGAGAGAGTCCCAGTACTCTCCTACTGCAAAATATGGCTCACTTGCTTCCAAGTAATCTTTGACATACCCACCCCAAAATCCACGAACAAAATCAAGTCTCCATCCATCATATCCAACTTCCTTTCTGCATGTCAAGAAGAAACAATATGAAAAAAGTCATGTGATGCCAACATTTTCAGTAACACTGATCTAAGTTACAGAACAAAATACTCCCTAATAAATTGCCTACTCATCAAAGAAAAAGTTTGAACATTTACGAGGGAAAAGTTCCTGCAGTAACTTTTTCTGTGAATATTTTTCCAATCAGAATCAATCACCCCAATGCTACATGGAAAAAGCATCATATACATCCAAAATAGGTCTACACAATCATTTTCCAGACTCTAGAGTATGTAAAAACATAGCGGTAAAAAGATGAGAATCTGCAGATATTCAAGTGTGCCACTTGTACATTCCAGTTTGTTGCAGGAGCTAAGCAGTCTACGATATTATACCCTTTTCCACTGCAGGTAAAGCAATCTTGTGGTATTGATGAGAATTTGCATTTTGTTCATTCCATTTTGACGTAGGAGTTAAGCAAACCACAGTATAAGAAAATCTAGCTTTCAAAAGAATATGTAATTTGAGGCAAGAAAACTAGCACCCAACTGCACAGGCATCCAAAAACAACACATGTACATGTAATCTATTTAATTTGTTGTGTGGGGATGTTGCAGCAAAGAATCATCTGCATGTGCAATGTACATATAGTTAAGCATGGGCGATAAGGAGTTTTAGCAAAGAAATGACAGGATAACAGACCTCATCCAGCAAAGCCACTCTTTAAGATCACTCCTCACAAACTCCTGTGAGTGATCAATGTTTGGGGCTGCATGGAAGTTGTCACCACTGCTCTTGCTTCCTCTTCCCTACAAAAAACATAACGAAACATCGTGCATTTTTAAGTAAAATAAAATGGAAAAACATGCAGAATAACATCGTAAGTTTCCATGGCTGCTGAAATATGCATTTTCCATTTTGGAACTTAGGTCAAGTTCTGAAGTTCTTTAAGTATGTTAAGCATAGATGCTAGTTTGTGTTTATTCAGTACTAAATGTATGCAAGTCGAAAAGGTGGAAAGTTTGTAGGTAACTCAGCATGATATTAAGTTAACACAATGAACTTTCACTTAGTTTGCAAGGGAAGGTCTCACATGGAAATGTGGATCATCTGCAACAACTGCTCGATCATCCCAGTTAAGTCGTCCACCAAAAATATTCCAGACACCATTTTGGTTCTGAAATTGAGCACACCTGTGATTCAGCACTGCGTCACCAAGAACCTTCATACCAGCTCCATGAAATTTTTTCACAACCTCCTTCAACTCTTCTATGGTCCCATATCTGAAACATTGATATTATCACATTACTGAATGGCATTGGCTCATGTGATGGGTTCGTATTATATTAAAAGGCATAGATTTTCCAAAAGTTTCACAAACTTCCCTTAGAAGACCATTACATTTTTTAAGCAAGGAAGACAACAAAGAAGCTTTACAAGATTGGTCAAAATCAAGTATAATGGGCAAAGTTCTGGACAAGGGAAGCCTCAAGAGACATATGTAAATATTAATACTAAGTTTCGTTGTCATTAACTGCAGAAGGAAAAACAAGCTACTGTGCAACAGATTTATTTCCTTCATCATTCATTACGTGAACTGCATATGATTACCCTGGTTTCATTTATACTAGATAATGTAGCACTAAAATTTTCAGAACTCAGGTGTTATGTGCTACTCCCTCCGTCCCAAAATATAGCACATTTTAGAGTTCAAAATTTGTCCCAAATGTACCAACCCAGTACTTGTAAAAATGTTACTTTTACCTCTAAAGTACCCAAACTATCATTAGACTTTATTACTCATTACTCCACCTAACCACTTTCGGATCCACACTCATCCACCCAGGGGAGAGTATTATAGTCTTTTTGCACATCTCCTTAATACATGTGCCCAAGCCTTAGATTGCTACATTTTGGGACGGAGGGAGTAGATTGTAGAAGGATAGCTAGAATAGGCATTGGAGAAATAGCCGTAGATTGGTCTGGAAACAACAAGGAATAAGCTTTGGCAAGGAAGAAGGAAACATGAGGTAGGATAGACTGAATATTAATGCTTAATCAACTCAAGTACTTGCACACAGACTCTATCCTTAACTATAACTTAACAACTATTCCATCTAGTTTAACCAATGCATATCTTATCCCTAACTAATTCAATCTTACCTTAGGCAAGCAAAAAACGCCTTGATCCATTTGTAGCTCCATCAGTTATCTAATAAGTGTAACATGAACTATCTGCCTAGTTTTCATTCATCACGACAAACATTCCTGATAAGTTCATCAATTACTCAGTACTCACCAATCACCAATTTTATTTTTGTGCATGTGATTTTCATAAGGCATACATTACAAAAGAATAGGCACCAATACAATTCAAGCAGCAAACAATATCATGGCAATGCTTGCACTTATATTGAAAGGAAAAAAGACACAGCACATTCAGTACGAATACAGAGGTCCAAGCCTTGAGTTCCATACTGACTGTTAAAGTTCCGCACATCATTATATGATGAAGTTTAAAAAACTTATATAGACAGATATCACAAAGACAATAGCTGTTATGCACAATGTCCAACTTGCAAAAAAATTATACTATGCAATCCAGTGTGTTAAGTACGTTAATCAATTTACATATCCTGCTCAAGCTCAAATAAGAAAGGCAGCACTAGTATGCAGATTTAATTTTATAGACTATGACATCAGCATAAGAGATATCCAAAGGAGATATTGTGCTTTAGAAACAAAAGAAAAGGATGAAATAAAACAAAACCAATATTATTAATATTTTAAATTATCAAAGAACACGTTACTACAGTAACATAATTGTGCAGATAGAGATATACCTGGAATTTAGATTATACAAATCAGTTGGCATGTATCCTTCAGGCGACACAGAATCAGTAGGTGGTGGTGCCCAGACAATGGTGAAACCTAGAGATGACAATTCCTTGGCCTTTGTACCAAGTTCAACATACCATTTTCCTGACTTATGAGATTCCCAGTTAAATCCTTGGCACACTATTTCAAAGCCAGATCCAGTGCCAGAACAAGCTGGCTTCACAATTAATGAGTCATCATCGATGTAAACAGATTCCTCTACAGTATCAATAGTGGGGCTCCTAAAAATGCTATAAGCTTCTGCTGCTAACCTCTCAATTTCTTGTAGGATATCCTCTTGCAGAACTTTATTCTTTGCTCGCTGACCTCTTCTAGATGACAAACCAACCACGAGATTCCTTATATCACTGATCAAGCCATCAGTTTGTGAAGGCTTATCATCAGTTTTCTGTTTCTCAGAATTATGAGCCACATGGGTGTCTGCTCTTGTAAGAGGAACATAGAAATCAAATCCATTCTCCATATTTCTCAACCAAGTATACTCATCAAGTTTCAGCACAAAAATCAAACCAGAATACTCTGCATCTAGTAAGAATGATATAGAGTTGCCTGTTCCATCAGCTTTTCGCTGCAGTATGACAAAGATGTGAGAAGACAGATACTTTACTGATTTCACACAGCTTAAGCTATTGAATCATTAATATAAAAACATTCTTCAAAATTGAAAAGCAACAATCAAGACAATTTTTTTAGAAATACTCTCAGAGAACATATTGTACTACTTCCAAAATAACCAAAAATGCCGGCACCTGCATTGAGGATCATTTAAATGTATATTTTAAAAAGGATAAGTAGAAGAGTTTTGCAACTTTTCTTATGCAAACTGAGAAAACTGAAAACCAATAAATTGTGCACTTGAAAATTGCAATCTTTTTGTATTTTCCATAGTGAGTGCTCGCTCATAATTTAACACATATGCCTGTGGCATAGTGGTAAGTTCTAGTTCACAAAATTTAAGAAATGCAGATGATACGGCCTATTTTTGGAGCGCATATAAAATCAGAATATACCAAAAACACAAGTGGGCCTGAAGTTATTGTACTCCTTCAGAACACATTTGCTTGTTAATTGTTATAGAGAACGGCTTGTAAGTATTATTATCTTGTTCTTTAACTTGATACAATGTCATTTCTTTTACTCTACCACAGGATCAAGGTCCTTACCTGTAGTAAGGTCTGAAGAGCTTTCTGTCGGAATATCTTTGTTGTTGGTGGATGCGGTTCTGGGGGGATCTCCCATGTCATAGTATTGTCTTTACAAACTCCCCAATGAATGATAACTTCCCCAGGAATATCCGTGTCAAATTCCACGTTATGTTTATTTGTTCCATTGATTTCCCTCACAGTAGCAGTTACAAAATTCTGAGCATACACTGATTTTAAGATTGGGTATTCCTCATAGAACCCTGAAATGCCTTTGTCTCTTGAACCTTTATCATCAGGTACAATTTTTTGTGGCTCGGCATTAGGTCCCTCAGATCTCTGTAACACGTTAGATAGGTGACCTAGAGCCCCTAAGGAATCAGAAATTTGAATATCTTATATAAATGAAATACCAGAGGTGCAAATGGATCAAATTTTCAATGTGTTAGTATTAATGTAAAAATATCATGTGAAATTGATTAAGGTTCTTCCCCTAAATAAGATTTTTTTTCTTGTAAAGGAAATGCATTTTATATAACACAAGGGCTAAACCATCAGGAGAACATAGTTAAACCACTATAGTCATAATTATAAAACACGATAACCATTGAAATTCTTCATAACCTGGTCGGACATCAATATCTTGTTTTCTTCCTAGTAGATCTCCACCAAAGGACACACATAAGGGTATTATAAAGTCATGACCCTTATGCTGAAACCAAGCACCAGTTTCCTCTTCCTAGCAAAGCAGCAGTCATTGAGACATTCAAATCGAAATGTGAATGCAAAAAAGACATAAAATTAAAAGAGACAGGTCAGTGCATGTAACTCAACTACTCTATGGATCTACACAAAATTTAGCTAAGATGAGGCATGTCTTTAGTATTTCCTTTAGAATGCTGATATACCTCTAGGTGGTGCATCTTATTCCTTCTTAGACAACTAGAAAAAGTGAACACAAGTACACAACATTCCATCTTAGGCGCCTTAAGCTACTTTTTTGCATCGAATGGGCCAGTCATAGACTTCTACATCTTTTGACGCAGAGTACAGAAGTTGGTAAACATGTCTAGAAAATAAAACTGACACAGTGCAAGTACACAGCAGCTTAAAGTTTGAACCTTTAGAACAAAATTGATAGCGGCAAATGGAGTGCCCTTATCAATTTTGATTTTCACTTCATGAATCATCCGTCCTTCTGAATTATGTGAAATATCCAAAGGTGTTTCAATTGCATAGTCCTGAAAGTTTCAAACATTGTTCAGCAACTGGAAGCTCAAATGAGCAAAATTATGGCTAAAGGATAAATGAGAACGCAGTGAGCAACTTGGAGTCTCAGAGACATCAGCATAAATTTAGAGGTCGCTAGGATGTCCATGTCAGTAGCGAGTGCTTAAAAATGTTTCACAAGATTAGAACCTTAATTTGAACTGAACCAGGAGGTCTCATTTCTGAAGGAGGTTGGTCCCATTCTCTGCAAAAATATAGATAACATGGAATAAAATAAAATGGTTCATTAAACATCATTTGCAACCAAGAAGGAAGGACCTGATGGCAACAAGTACAACCAAGACGACAATTGTCAACTTTCTGCCTTTTATGGGAAAAGGCATATATGTTGAAGCTCGAATATGTACAAATAATGAAACGACAAACGTTTAAGTAATGTATAGAAGATTGGAATACCAAGACAACTCCAAAGGAGGAGACATAACACCCACCAACCTGCGATCGATATTTATGAACTTTTCCTTCCAATTTTGCAGATATGCTATAATTAATTGTTTCATGCTTCAATGCTATTTCAAATTCCAAATAAAAAACAGAATTCGAGTCAACCGAAGCTAATGCAACACTACCCTACTATCAAATCAAAATTCTCTTTTCGTGCACAGTAGCAACAGCACACCCATCTTGTAACAAACTTTTCAAATGAATCTATACACAATTTGATATTTAATTAACGCCAAACTCAGATTATGGGTCAGTAATTTCACTACTATCCAATCGCTTAACCTGAACCAATGAAGTTAGATGGACATCAAACAGCCCGCAGGTCGGGCATACCTGCCGCCATCATCGTTGATTCCAACAGTCAGCTCATAGTAATGCACAAATCAACTCCCCGCGGGATGCAGGTGATCAATACAAGGATCCACTCATAAAACAAGCAGACACACAGAGGCACAACAGAGAGGGAGAGAGTAGGGAAAATGTACCTTCCATGCTCACCGTCACGGGAAACACCCCAGTGCAGCACCCACTTCCCCTCTACATCGCATCCGATCAAGACCTTGCACTTGCCGTCACCATCCGGCTCCGCATCTACCCTCACCCACGCTTTCCCTTCCACCTGAACACCACAAACCCATCACAACCCGAAAAAAAAAACGTATTCCGCACAAATCACACGACAGAGCAGAGCAAGTTACAGTGTGGCATCGGCGCAGGGGGAACTTCTCGGAGAACACCACCCCAACCTCCCCGGAGCCAGCCACCGGCATCTCCGCCGCACCAGCACGGCCCACGATGCCGCCGCCGATCCTCAGTCTCCTAGGGGTGGCTCGGCACCGCCACGCCAGCGGCCGCGCGGCCGGCACGAAGGCGCCGCCGAGCAGAACACCCCTCGCTGGCGGGCCAACCCGAGGGATCGCCGGAATGCTCCAGGTAGCCACCGCCATGACGCGGACCCGGCTCCTCCTCCTCCTCCTTCTCTCCCTCTCTCGCTTTGTGAGCGCGCGCGGGTGTGTGTGAAGGAGCGTAAGCTGTGGGAAGGCCGAAGGGAGGAAAAATGGGGGAAGCGGAAACGGAAGGGAGGAAGGGGAAAAGCGAAACAGGTTGGGTTACACACAAAAAAAAAAACAGAAAAAGGTGGAGATATCCCACACGTCGGTTTACGTGGCAGGGACCAGGGAGGCAAAAGGTGGACGGGAGATTGTTTTGCGGGCCCACTCGTCATTGGGGAGAGCGAGGCCGGTGGGGTTCCCGCAGCGTGCGATGGAATCGGGAAGGGCCGAACGGTAATAATTAATTACTATTTTGGGATCCCGGATACAACGCGGCCCCTGATTAGTGGTAGAATACTAGAATGGCAGTAAGTAATTATACGTGTCCGTTAATTAATGGCGGGGAGAGGCTTGGTTAAGACAAAAAGGGCCGCTTCCGGAAGCGTGGGGATAGCGCATGGCATGGGGCCACATGTCTTTGTCTCTTCCTGAATGGATTGGTAATTCCGTAATTGGTTTGCCCGAGAAGGATGGGAGAGCAGGGAGGCTGTCTACCCCCAGCTTCCCACAGCCGTTGGCATATATATCAGGACACTGCTACTAGGTATAGTAGTAGTATAAAATAAATCATACAGAGACGTAATAGGTAGAGAAAAGCTATATTTTGTGTGTTTACAATGAGCATTTTTACTTTTGTTATATGCTTACAATGAGGTAAACTATTAAGAAAAAAGCTGTACTTCTTTATTTGTGTGTTTATAATGAGAAGGGAGTCTATAAAAAACAATCATTTGCAGAGAAAGTGAGATCGAAGTGCCAACTTAATTTCATATATTTACTAGTTTCACTTCATGTCACCGGTTAACATTTACTTAAGTATCTCTAAGTTTCCAAACAATTTATACACCGGTGTAGATCAACGCGACGTAGCAATCAACCCATCATCCTCAGATGACACGCCTGCTGAAATGGGTTATATCTGTTATAAAATGCCTTAGGATCAGGGACCGATAGGGCGTGTACCTTCGGGCTTTGCCGGTGAGGACGATGAAGACGCCATGGCCTTGGTGGTCGTCGGCGTCGGAGTTCGGTTGAGTTCGGCTGTGACCCGGCGAGGAGGCAGAGGCTTCCCGTCGCTCTCAGCGCCAAAACAGATCGGGTAGGCTTAGGAATTTTGGGAGCGAGAGTTAGCGCAACAGGGATCGAAACCCTGCACACCGCGGCCTCTTCCCCTTTTATGTGGCACTGTGCGACGGGGGCCTCTAACCGAATTCGGTTGGGGCGCCCCCGATCAGGGCGCTAGATCTAGGAGACGCACGGGAGAGGGACTCAGTCCCCTCTCCCGTGGAGATCTCAACTAACATTCTTCCCCTAGATCTCAACTTAATTCTTAAACTAAACTTAACCCAAATACATGTTCCGTCACGGATCAATGCATAGAGCATGTTTCATCACAATAGTCAATTACGTACTACATGACTCAACAACTACAATACATCTTTCCATTCTGAAACAGATGCTTATCTTATTTTGGGCCCCTTAAAAATCCAATGATCATAGGCTTTCCTTTAAACCCATGCCGGCTAAATGTTCTCTGAACACACTGGGTGGTAAGCCTTTAGTGAGCGGATCTGCAAGCATTCGCTTGGTACTTATATGCTCTAGACTTATAGTCTGATCTTGGATTTTCTCCTTAACAACATAGTACTTAATATTGATGTGTTTGGCAGCAACACTCTTCTTGTTGTTATGGGAGTATAATACTGCTGGCTCATTGTCGCAGTATAACTTAAGTGGTTTCTCGATGCTGTCGACCACTCTTAAACCGGGAACAAATTTCTTAAACCATAGTGCCTGTCCCGTGGCCTCGTAACATGCTACAAACTCGGCATACATCGTCGATGATGTTATCACAGTTTGTTTGGAGCTTTTCCACGACACAGCTCCATTTACGAGTGTGAATATAACCTGACGTGGATTTCTTAGTATCCACACATCCCGCAAAATCTAAGTCTGAGTAACCCACAATCTCGAGGGTATCTGATTTCTCATATACTAACATGAGGCCTTTTGTGCCTTGTATATACCTCAAGGCTTTCTTAACTGCCTTCCAGTGATCTAAGCCTGGATTCTGTTGATATCTGCCAAGCATCCCGGTAACAAAAGCTAAGTCAGGGCGAGTACAAACTTGAGCATACATTAAGCTTCCGACAGCAGAAGCATATGGAACCGATTTCATTTGATCGATATCATATTGGTTCCTGGGACATTGAAAATTCACAAACTTATCACCCTTGACTATCGGAGCAGGCGAAGGTTTACACGCATGCATACTATATTTCCTTAGTATCTTCTCTAAGTATGCCTTCTGCGATAATCCTAAAACCCCCTTAGATCTATCTCGAAGAATCTCAATTCCTAACACGTAGGAAGCTTCACCAAGATCCTTCATGTCAAAATGAGAGGATAAGAATCTCTTAGTCTCTAATAGTAAACTGACATCACTACTAGCAAGTAGTATATCATCCACATAAAAGACTAGGAAAATAAATTTTCTATTCTTGAACTTAGCATAAATACAATTGTCCTCCTCATTTTCCTTAAACCCACATTTTCTAATAGTCTCATCGAATTTAAGGTACCATTGCCTAGAGGCCTGTTTTAGTCCATAAATAGACTTAGTCAAATGGCATCCCAAATTATCCCTACCTTCTATGACAAAACCCTTAGATTGTGCCATATAGACGTTCTCATATAGATCCCCGTTGAGAAAAGCCGTCTTTACATCCATCTGATGTAATTCTAAATCATAATGTGCCACTAAGGCCATGATGATTCTAAAGGAATCTTTAGTTGAGACAGGTGAAAATGTCTCATTATAGTCTATTCCTTCTCTCTGAGTGAAGCCTTTTGCCACAAGTCTGGCCTTATATCTATCAACATTCCCTTGGGAGTCACGTTTGATCTTGTAGACCCACTTGCAGTCTATTGTTTTGGCTCCCTTAGGAATTTCTTCTAATTTCCAGACTTTGTTGGCACTCATAGACCTCATTTCATCTTCCATGGCCTCAAGCCATTTAGATGAATTAGGACCTCTCATAGCTTCTTCAAAAGAGGCGGGATCGCCCTCCATTTGAATTTCTTCACTCATGTAAACTTCATAGTCATCAGGAATGGCTGATCTTCTTACTCTTTGTGATCTTCTCCATTATCTTAAATTTGCATATCATTTTCTAATTGTGGGGGCTCTTCTTCTTCATTAGCTACATCTGGAACATCAGGTTCCTGTATAACAAGATCCTCATGAACAACAGGTGCTGCTAATGGAGATCCAACAGCAGGTGCTGGACCAACTGATTCTACCACAGGTACATGAAAAATAGGCTCTTGAATCATAGGAGTGGGCACACAGACCCGCTTCTCTTCAAGGCTAATTTCTCAAGGCACCGTGCTCTCCCTAATCATGGCGTCTTCTAAAAAGACTGCGTGTCTCGTCTCTACAAACTTAGTATGTCTGTCAAGACAGTAGAAACGGAAACCCTTAGACTTATCAGGATAGCTAATAAAATGGCAACTCACAGTCTTAGAATCTAACTTACCAACATTTGGGTTAAAGATTTTAGCCTCAGCAGGACAGCCCCACACCCTTAAATAATTAAGAGAGGGCTCTCGTCCAGTCCACAACTCATACGGTGTTTTAGGCACCGACTTAGAAGGGACCCGATTAAAAATATGAATGGCGGTTTTTAATGCCTCCATCCACAAACTAATCGGCAGAGTGGAATAACTCAGCATGCTTCTTACCATGTCCATTAAGATGCGATTGTGCATTTCTGCCACTCCGTTCTGCTGAGGTTCACCCGGTGTAGAATACTGGGCTACTATGCCATTTTCCTGCAGATACCTTGTAAAAGGTCCAGATATTTGGCCATATGGGGTATGACGACCGTAGTACTCCCCCCACGGTCAGATCTTACTATTTTAATCTTTAGATCATACTGATTTTCAACTTCAGCCTTAAAAATCTTAAATTTATCCAGAGCTTCTGAACGCTCTCTAATTGGATAAATGTAACCATAGCGTGAATAATCATCTGTGAATGTTATGAATGAATCATAACCATCTACAGACATCACAGGAAAAGGACCACAAATATCAGTGTGAATAATTTCTAAAACCCTAGCACTTCTATTTGCGCCTTTCTTAATTTGTTTGACGTACTTTCCTTTAATGCAATCGATGCACTGTTCGAAGTCTGAGAATACTAAAGGTGGAAGAATTGATTATTTTACAAGACGTTCAATCCTCCCCCTCAAAATATGGCCTAAACGACAGTGCCATAATTTCGAAGATACGTCATCTATTCTTTTACGCTTATTCTTAGACGAGACGTTTTGGGAACTAATTAAATTCAGAGAGTCATGTAGAGAAAGCAAATAAAGCTTGTCATGCTCGAAGGCAAGACCCATAACTTTATTATCATAAATAATAGAATAATGTTTGCCATCAAAATGACAATTATAATAATTGTTTGCTAAACAAGATACTGAAATCAAATTCCTTCTTATAGAATGGACAAATAAAACATCGTGCATAAGAATAATGAAGCCATCTTTAAGCCTTAGTGGGAGTTCTCCAATGGCCTCCACTTCTGCCTCGACGCCATTCGCTACTCTAAGTTGTCGTTCTCTTTTTTTCAGCATTCTCGTCGTAGCGAATCCCTGTAAAGAGTTAGCAACATGTATTGTTGCACCTGAGTCAATCCACCAAGAGGTAGTAGAATAATCTAAGTAAAGTGATTCATCAATTGATGTAATAACATCTATACCATACATGTTCATCCATTTGAGAAACTCCACACAGTCTTTCATGTGGTGTCCCTCCTTCTTGCAATGCCTGCAGGTCTCTTTGGGGACGTCGTGTTCCTTAGCAGGAGCTTTCCCCTTCTGTTTGGAGGAGTCTTTAGAGTCATTTTGATGACTCTTGTAGTTCTTATTAGTGGAAAAGAACTTCTTCCCCTTCTACTGCTGCACTTGATTAACAGAGTCACCTCGTGCCTCCTTAATTCTTTCCTCCTCCTGAACACAATTAGATATCAGTTTCTCTAAGTTCCAGGTCTCTGGCTGGGAGTTGTACATGATCACAAAGTGCTCAAAATCCTTATTAAGCGACGTCATGATCAAGTGGACGATAAAATCATTCGGCAACTCCATGTTCATGGGCTTCAACTTGGAAGCCATGTTACTCATCCTCAAAATGTGCTCTCTAATACCTCTACCACGGTATTTCTTCGTGACGAGCTTCTTAATAATAGAGGCAGCATAAGACTTAGTGGAGCCTGTGAACTGACTTGCAACTTTCTTAAGATACTCTGAAGCGGTATCACAAGATGGAATGGAAGTCCTGATTGGCTCAGCAATTGAGTTCCTTATCACCATAAGGCACTTCCTGTTAGACTGATTCCACTGAGCTCTTTCGAGGTCATACCTCATTCTTACTCCAGCAAAGTCCCTCTGTCGGGTAGCAAAAGCCTCCTAGCTCTCACCATCCATGATGACAAGGTCAGCTGGCTCGGTTGGACATTCTTGCTGTAAAGCAAGATCTATGTCCCATAAGGCGAGTGCCATTTCGACACTCTCTCTCCACGAGCCATAATTGTC
>KE372579.1:446324-464041 GCA_000418225.1 Zizania latifolia | reverse complement strand
GCTCCCTAGCCACTGCTCCGCTCTGCGCCTCTGCCTGCGTAAAGAAAGAGGAAAGACTAAAGAGGGAAGAGGGAAGAAAAAGGAAAGAGAGAAAAAAAAAGGAAAAAGAAGAGAGATAAATTTTTAAAATAAAAGAAAAATATTTTATATTTAGAAATAGGATATTTTAAGGATAAAAAATATATCATTTTTACTAGAATTTTAAACAGGAGTGTGATTTTAAAAGAAAGAAAGAAAAGAGAAATAAAAGAAAAAGAAAAAACCATTAACACTATAACACTATAACTTTCTCGAAATAATTTTAAATTTTTATCATAGTATCTACATATTATATCATAACACTATAACAGGTCTCGTATTTTTTAGACTTTATTTGATTTTTTAATAATTAAAAAATTATTAAGCTCCACGTTGCCAATCGAGTGTCGCAATCTAGATTTTTCAAAATTTCTTTCCATTTAGTGGGTACGGCGTAAAATAGACTAAAAAAATATGAATATGATTTTTCTACGAATTTTGGTTCATTATTTCATACACTTACAGTTCAAATTTGACATATTTCAATATAAATTCTAGAAACACACTTAATGAATTAAAAATAGTAAACTGACCCAGAAAAATACCAAATTTTTACATGAGATAAGCTATATTGTGTTTTGATCGTAGAAAAAAGTTTTAAGTTCAAACGAAAATTTAACCATCAATTTGCTTTTAAATCTAACCCATTCATTCTTTAAATCATAATTCATTATGGGAGAATCTCCGGCTTTCTTAATATTGTATGTGACAACTTTCTCTAAATATTTTTTAATTTTTATCACAGCATCTATGTATCATATCATAACACCATGACAGGTCTCATATTTTTTAGACTTCATTTTATTTTTTTAGAATTAAAAAACTATTAAGCTTCACGTTGTCAATCGAGTGTCGCAATCTAGAGTTTTCATAATTTCTTTCAATTTAGTGGGTACGGCCTACAAATAGACTCGAAAATATGAATATGATTTTTCTAAAAAATTTTGTTCATTATTTCATACACTTGCAATTCAAATTTGACATATTTCAATATAAATCCTAGAAACACACTTAATAAATTAAAAATAATAAATTGACCCAGAAAAATACCAAATTTTTACATGAGATAAGCTATATTGCATTTTGATCATAGAAAAAGTTTCAAATTCAAACGAATATTTAACCATCAATTTGCTTTTAAACTAAACTCATTCCTTCTTTAAATCATAATTCGTTTTTGGAGAATCTCCGGCTTTCTTAACATCATACGTGATAACTTTCTCGAAATATTTTTAATTTTTTATCACAGCATCTATGTATCATATCATAACACCATGATAAGTCTCGTATTTTTTAGATTTTATTTGATTTTTTTAGAATTAAAAAATCATTAAGCTCTACGTTGCTAATTGAGTGTCGCAACTTAGATTTTTTAAATTTTTTTTTAATTTAGTATATAATAACTAAGAATGGATTCAAAAACATGAATATTATTTTTCTACAATTTTTGATTCATTATTTCAAGCACTTGCAATTTAAATTTTACCTATTTCAATTTAATTCTTAGTAACATTTTTAATAAATTAAAAATATCAAATGAACCTAGAAAAATACAAAAATTTTATATAAAATAAGATATGCTGTATTTTAAGTGTAGAAAAATTTTCAAGCTCAAACCAAATTACAAATATCACATAGGCTCTTTTGAGTTTGTTAAGTTATTCATAACCATTTATTTACTTTAAAATTTATCTTAAGATAATCTTTTCAACTCGTATGTAGACTTCTATATTCGTGGTGATTTATGTGATGTAAACTATTACTTGTCACTTGTGTATTGTGATTGTGAATCAAGAATTATATTACCGATGATATCCGGTAAATATCCGTAACCGTATTCGTATCCACTCCGTATCTGCTCCATATTCGTATCAAATGATATCTGATTTTGTATCCATATCCGTATCTGGAGTATTCGAATCTGAATCCAAATTTGAATCGAAAAAAATATAAAAAATGATATGATATCACTGATATTCATCCGTATTCGATCCATTTTTATCTCTACTCAAGTAGCAGCAGCAGCAGCCGAGAAAGGGAGAAAAGGGATCGGCGACATTTGGATAACATAGAAGAATCTACGGCTTGTGAGTTTGTTGGCTTAGCAATTCAATATACTCAATTAGTGGAAATGATAAGGACGAGCAGTACTCGAAGGACGTAGGCACGTAGCATACCAGTTTAATACTTACATACCTGAAGGTAAAAAGGAGGTACGAGTGATTTCTAAAGAAAAAAGAGGATAACATATTAGACATTATAGATTAAGACTGTCTTTACTACAGTATGTGATCAGTTATACCAAATCATGGTTTTATACTTTTTTATTTCATGATGTTGTTTTGAAGAGAGTTGCAATAAAAAAACAACCGCGGTAGAAAGGGAGAAGACAAAGAGTAATTTGACAAAACGACACTTCAAATGATGGGCTTCACCGATTTATCACTCTAAATATGAGCTTCATTAAATTGTCACTCTAAACACTATCACCTTGATTGCCATGCCATTTTGATAAAATTTATCAAACTTTTCACTTAAAATGATCATTTTATCATTTTCCTTCTCTTCCCTGCTGCACGTCGGTAGTTCTATGCAATTCTGTGCTCGTTTGTAAAGAGAAGGAGAATGATAAAATGATCATTTTACGTGAGAAGTTTTATAAATTTTATCAAAATGATATGATAATCAAGGTGACAGTGTTTAGAGTGGTAATTTAATAAATCCCATATTTAAAGCGGTAAATCGCCCAAACTCAAGTGGCGTTTTATACTTTTATCAAATTACTCGAAGACAAAGGCTGAGTAGGGGACCCAGCAAGGGGGGGCATTTCACCAGGCCTCCAGGTCCTCTCCAGCAGTCCGGCTGGGCTCCACCCCCTTCAAATCCAAAGGCCAAGGCCCAGATCACACATCAGATCCTCCACCACCGCCTCCCTACCTTTTTTGTTATTTTTTTCTTTGCCTTCCAGACGGCGAGTCGACGACAGAGCCGCGAGGAGATCGATCGTGATCGCTGCCCAGCCATCCATGTCGACGTCGCGCAGGCGAACCCTCCTCAAGGTCATCGTCCTCGGTGACAGCGGGTCAGCGCCATTCCTCCCTTTACTTCCCTCGAATCCGCTAGGCTACAGTGGATTCCTTTTTTTTTTTTTTGCTTTAGTGGGTCGATTTGGATGCGGTCGCTGTAGCATGTGTTAGGTGTGATTCGTTGGTTTGATTTAGTGCTGTTTGATCTGTGCAGGGTCGGGAAGACCTCGCTTATGAACCAGTATCCTTGGCTTGGCCTCGACCCTCGGGGCACGCTGCATTTAGCTTGATCGCTGCGGAGTTGACCCGTTTTCGGTGGGATTTTTCTCTTTGTTTCCCTCGAATCCATTTGCCCTCTAGTACCGTGTGGCTGGCAATTTTGCACTTAAAGTGCGTTTTACTCGATGGAGTCTGATCCGTTGCGCTGTGGGAAACCTTTTGTGAGCCACCCCATTTTGGGATTTCAAATTCGGTATGCTCGTTGTGAATCTGTGTCTAGCTGCATTTCAATGCTGCTAATTTCATTAGTTCCGGTGCGCATTACACAGGATTTGTGTACTTAGTGAAATCATTGGTGTGATTCAACTTAAGGTAATGAGAGAATAAGAGAAGTGTCTTAGTGTGTCTGCTCTGAAACGTTAGATTCACGTCACTACTTTTGGCCCTTTGATACGCTTGACTTTAGTTAGATATGTTCACAAGAAGTTTAGCTCGCAGTACAAAGCTACAATCGGTGCGGATTTTGTCACCAAGGAGGTGCTCATCGAAGACAGGCTTGTGACTCTGCAGGTGAGTATCACCCTTGGCTGCAACTCTTTCGCAGTGAAAAAATAGACCGACTGTTTTAATATTGTCACTGTCATGGGTTGCTTCCATTGTAGATCTGGGACACTGCGGGGCAGGAGAGGTTCCAGAGCCTAGGTGTTGCATTTTACAGAGGGGCAGATTGTTGTGTGCTCGTCTATGATGTCAATGCTAACAGGTCATTTGACACACTCAACACATGGCATGATGAGTTCCTCAATCAAGTAAGTTTCTCTCTCTCCTCCCGTCAGTGTGATGCTTAATCATGGTTGTGGATGGTGACTATAGAGATATTTACCATTTATTGTCCTGGCATTGTTTTCATTTGCTGACTGCTTGATGTGATGTTGCCGCTAACTTTGTTGCTCATGCTTAGTTGCATATCTGTTTTCCCCTGTGTTTTTCAAGTGGCATGTGGCAAAGCTTATGCTTGATAATCCTATTAGTCTATAAATATTTATGGACAGTTTACACACAAACCATTTACATCTCTACAACTGCATCAGATACAATATGTTAAGTCCAACTTTGCCAATTTATAGAATCAGTCCTTTGCACTTTATCGACTTCAAATTTTGTAACATATGTTCAATTCATCTGACACAGTGTACCATGGTTTTGTATTATATGGTCATGGTTCTATTTATCATGCTTAAGAGTTAAGAGTTGAAGCTTTGAAGGGACAAAGATAAGGCCAAAACAGAATTTCATGATGCTGTTCAAAATTGTATGCCTAGAGCACAGCCTAGTGCTAAGCACTGACCTTAATTTTCATGACATTTTAAGGAATTGCCTAGATATACCTTTATGCATTCAAATATCTCGGAAGGGGATAGCCTGCAGATATATACCTTGCAGGGTTACTACCTCAGAAACAAGGAAAGGCACCATTGTTATTTGTTAATATTGTATGGTGACTTTGGTAATGCATCAAGGAAGAAACCTCAATCTGTTTTTACGAGTGTTACTTTTAGAGATGTTTTCTCCTTGAATCATAAACATTGACTAGCCCATAGCTGCCTGCCTGCCTAACTTAAACATCAATAGGATCATGTCATTGAGGAGGAGGTCTTAAATCTTTGGTAATTGATACTGGCAGGGTGTCCAACCTTAGTGCATAACAATCTTTTAAATATCTGAAGGTTTCAAAGTAATGAGAACTATCGATATCCTGAGGTCCTGGCCACTATTTATCCTTTAATGACATCATTGAAAGTTAGTACTATATTAGTAGTTATATTCTTGATGAAATCGAAGCCAGAATTTTTTAAAGATTTTTGCATATTTCAATTTGAATGTCCATTGAGGAATTTGTTTATGCAAGGGCAGTTGTGATGCTGCTGTAACTCGTAAGAAAATTTTGTTATTCAGTCAAAGCTTATCAGTAAATGAATGACATGAAATACGGATCCTAAAACAACTATATTTGATATTTCTCAAGAGGTCATTATTTTGGGTGGACTCCTTGCTTCAGCTGTTTCTTTCTCCCTGAAATTATGCAACTAATCATTGGGTTTGATTAGTGCTTGGACATTTGATAACTCTACAGTGCTTAGCAAGCTCATTTGGACTGTTAAGGTCATATGTTGATATGCTCTTTCTCCAAGTACCAATGCTTGCTTGTGCAATGCGTATAATGTAACAACAGCATAGATACTATTCATACATAAATGGTTTCTCCAAATCTTTTCAGGCATATTATTTTCTGACTTTTTTTGTAATTTAGTTGCTTGGTGTACTACTTACTAAATTGACTAATGCTTATTTATGTCTTTTCATCTGGGCATCTGGTTAGTTGTAATATTGCTTTGCGATACTATAGTATTTCCATCTCATGTAACATCCTGTAGAATATTGACTAATTGAATCGATGGTGTCTTTCCATTTCCTTTTAGGCCAGCCCATCAGAACCCAAAACTTTTCCATTCATCTTACTTGGCAACAAGATTGATGTAGATGGAGGGAAAAGCAGAGTGGTGAGTTTTGTGAATATTAACTTTCTCTAACTTTTGGCTCTATATATTTCACTACATGCTTACTATTCACACAGGTTTCTGAGAAGAAAGCAATGGAGTGGTGTGCTTCCAAAGGCAATATTCCTTATTATGAAACTTCTGCAAAAGAGGACAAAAATGTTGACAGTGCGTTCCTGTCTGTTGCTAAGCTTGCTTTAGAGCACGAGCGTGATCAGGACATGTGAGTACAATCATCTTCCTTGCTTTGTTTTTCTGATTGAAAGCTTTTGCTTGAGAGTAAGCTTATGTCGCGAATATGTGAATTCCCTTCAATATTTCCTAACGAGTTTACCATACATAGCATTCATATATATGCTTGAACTAAGCTTTAAATTCCTTTCTTTATTAAAGATGATTATGCCCATTTAGTGCATTATTGTTGACTTCAGTTTGATAGGTTTTACTGTTCATAAACCTGCCACCTTATTGTTATGTGGTGTAATGTTTGTTTAGCTGCTTGTAAATGTTCTTTATAAATGTTTGTGATAGTTTTCATTTCTTAAATATCATTGCATGTGCCTTTTGTTCCCTGTTGCCCACCACTTCCAGTACTTACTATATCATGTCTAGCTAATTATTAATGTTCTCCATGTGCATGGCAATTATCAAATGAAACAATGTATTGTCAATACCCTTTTGTGTGTTTCCTTTACCATTGAACTTCTGTAGGAAAAGAGTGCTGCTAACAAGAGCACATCTGAAGTAAAAGAAGTAAAAATGTATACCCGTGATGTCTGAATATTTGGCTCATATTGGCATTATTTTCATGTGTTTACCCTTTTTTGCGACATATCTAGCTTGATCTTTGTGGATATTTACCGCCTGTTTTCCTGGCCTTCAGCTACTTCCAGACAGTTGTTGCAGATCCTGTCCCAGAGGCTGAACTGAGAAGTGGGTGTGCATGCTAGCAGTTACTCATTGCCGTTGCAGGTTTTGCTTACTGATTATGATATTCTTTTGAAGCGATGATGTGCATTCTTTGTCTCTTTGATGTACACTAAGGTTCCTATGAAGCCTCAACTCGCTTTTGTAGCCATTGTACGATAGCTAGCTACTACTCTTTTGGCCAGAGTAATGGTGCGGAGCCCTGTTTCTCCAATTGGGCAATACAGAGGTTGATAATTTGGGATATACCCTAGCAGCGGTTTATCTCATGGCCTCAATTATATCCATGCAGTTATAACTTGCCCTCAACCACTTGAATTTTTGTTGGAGACAATCATATTTGATTTTTCCTTGTCAGATTTGGAGGGTGTTTAGCTAGAGTCAGCGATTTTGACTGCTGTACTGGCGGTTGAAATATTCAAACGTCATGAAACCTTATGATGGCTTCTTGTTAACATCTTCTGATTACTGTTCAGATCTGTGTTTTGACTCATTATGATGCATCAGAGTTTTCTTACAATCTTTTAACAGATACCGAGAGCCGAGAGGTGCCACAGTTTATTTTGTTGATTTTGACAGCTCCTACTACCCGAGGTCCCAAAATTTACTCTATAAGAGTGGTACCTTCAAGGTCTGTAAAAACACTCGATGCATTTATCTTGCCTTTGCAAACTTGGGAATGCTAGTTTTTTTTGTCCCTCCATGACATTAGCTCGTATTGATGGAAAATGGTTTGGTACTGAACATGGCCTCGACATTTGCGTGTCATCTGGACCACATAGATTATAGCGGGCAAATGTTGATGAACTTTGTCCTCGTCTCGGACAGTACCAGATTACCAGTCTGACCTACATTCTATAGTCAAGGTTGAATACTCCGTTTGCACGATAAAAGTAAATTGAAGGATGGAGCAAAGGGGCCGACTGGTCGCCATTTGGTTGTTTCTGATAGTCCGCTGAAATCCTAGGATGTAACAAACTTTTTTCCTGACAAATCATGGCGGTACAGTTCTTCAGTTATTCTCAAGAAGCAAGGGACTGGTCGCCATTTGGTTGTTTCTGGTAGGCCGCTGAAATCCTGAGATGGTGTTAGAAAAAACGGTTGCCTAAATCCGAACGCCAAATAGGTTGTAGAGGATCCAAGTAGGACAGCGACAACAGAAACATGATATTTGGTTAGCGGTTTAGACCGTTTTGTTAGTGAAAACAAACAGATAATTTATTGTGTCAGCTTATTATATAATCTGGTTTGTGATTGTAGGTCTACCCTTAAAATCAGGTGATCCATTTAAATAGCTTGTCCAAAAATCGGACTAGGTTTCTATCCTACACCTATTACACTTCTTTAGCAAATGGAACAAACTTTTCCCTGACAAATCATGGAGGTACAATACAACTCTTCAGTTATTATCAAGAACACACATCGTGTAGAAGTAAATCTTTGCAGCTGTGTCTCTGCTGTACCTTTGACGACGTTGTTGGCTAGTAGCCGCCAGCCCACGAGACGGGATTTATCATGGCCTTCTTCCCAGATCTTGCCAGGCCAATAGTGGCGAGAAATTTCAGCAACAGTAGTGGCCAGAATTTAAGGGTAGACCTTCTCATGCGAATTTTCGTGGTGTCGAATTGTTCCGGATCAACTTAATTATTCCCATTTTCCATATAGTTCCCACTTATGACTTAACTACGTCGAATAGAATGCAGGCATGCATGTCACTACCAAGCGTAATGACGACACGTCAGCAAAAGATGCGGTATATATATTCGACATATGTGGTGCGTAGACAAATCAACCTACTCTTTAGTCTTTACTCGATGCTTTTGTGGCCAACAGATTACATTCGTAAGTACGTCACACTAGAAGCGCAAGCAGGTTGCAGATGCAATGTATTGAGCTGGATCACTAGGAAGACTAATCCTAGACGTCGTCGAGGACTCGGAGAAGATAGCTAAGTTACAAACAAGACGAAACGTGATCAGATCAAGCGAAAGAGGCTACAACTAAGATACTCTGAATATTATTCTAGAAACATGATCCGGCAGTTAAGCTGATTGTTACAATCAGTACATACGCATGCGTGGTGTGCTTGGGACGGCGGCAAAACAAATTAACTTGGGAGCACATAGCTAGCGACGACCTCTCGATCGATTTCATGGAAACGAATATTTGCTTGTCCAGTCTGTGTTCCTGGCTGGTTCCAACTTCCAAGCGACAGCGATGCCAACTTAATTGATTGGTGTTAAACCTACAGTACTCTGTGCTCTGCATATATGGCAGCACAGCGAACTAGACAACGACGCCAACTAAAGTGGCAAATGTCATTCGAATCAGGTAATGCTTGGAAAGAGATATGAGTTATTTTCCGGATCTCGATGAGGTAACATTTTTTTTATTGAAAATCTTGGTATCACAAAGTAAGAAGTATTAAAATTAATATTAAAATTTATATATGTCGGAAATTAATATTAAAAATTATGTATGTTGGGTACCTTCACAAGCACGAAAAAAAAGAAATATATACGATGGAATTGAATGTAGAGACAAACCCCTAACGTTGCCAACTAGGAATGAATCCGAATCAAGTTTGTATCGCACTGATCGATCTCGATCTCTTTCAACGGTTGATCACCGGAGCCTTCGCGGAAGACTGGAGACTAGATGGCTGCAGACACCAGACAGGTTGCCTGGCAATTTGGCAGCAAAATAACTGCAAACTTGTTCAGTTAATTTTGGACGGCTACTCGCAATCTGGGAACAGGGGCCATTAAAAACGAGCGTGCGTATGTGTGAGTTTTAGGGGGTCCGTACTATAGAATGATAGGATTTTCTTTCGACCGCATAAACTGAAGTCATCTAATTTCTTTGATTCGTAAAGATTGAAGTCCATTGCTATCCAGTAGCCAAAAGCTGTCCCAAACAATCTAGCTTATAAAAATCTCGCTGCGAGGTACACAATTATACCGTCATCGAGTAGTTGTAATAGCCTATCTTCTCACATATTCTACAAGCTAGTGTCACTTAAAGTTTAAAATTATTTATCCGTAATGTTACTAGGTAAATAGGGAAACCAGACACCTAACCATTTGATCCCAAATAGCTAGAATCTAGATACCAAACATGCTAGCTACTTAGACTAGTAGATAGAGCTAGATATGTTGGATTAAAAAAAAATAGGTTGCTCTAAGTACGAGTCGAACGCAGACATCATCACTCTTATCTACCACGTGCCGCGGAGCTACCTGTCATGCATATAGAACTGCAATTGGTCCGGGTCATTCGGTACATTGCCCCTAGCATCTCACAGCTCCACGGCGCCCCAAAGTCCAAACATTGCCACACGAGGCCAATATATCCCATTAGGCAAACGGCGACGTCCATAAGGCACAGGTCCACATGTCGTAGTAGCTCGGCCAGGCAAACGCGACCCTGTGCTATAAATCGATCAATAATTCGAAACGGGGCGGCTCGCACAGTCGCGCGCGCGCCGAAGCTTCCACCAGACGACGGAACGAGCGAGGAAGCTCGCGCGCGCGCGCGGTGCGAAGCCCAGCCGACGTCGCCCAGCGCCCACGCGCGCCCGGCCGGTACAAGTACTAGCACGCGGACGCTTCGGCGCGCGTCACGTAGAATCGGCCGGCGCATGCACACGTACATGGCGGCGGCCGCGGCTGCAGGAACCAGCAGCGCACCGTTCAGCAACTGTTGCCGCCACCTGCCGCTCGCCGACGTTTTCAGCTCGATGGCGCGTCCCAACGCCGCGGCGCCGCACGGCGGCGACTCCAGCTACAGCGCCGCCTGCTTCGTCCCTCCGGCCGCCTTCGGCGCCGGCGGCGCCCCCGGGGACCTGCTTCGGCAGCTGCAACAGCAGCGGCAGCGACAGAATCATCTCGACATCTTTGACTACTTGTCGGAGGATCAGGCCGGGCCGCCAGCAGCTGTGCCCGGCGCGTTCGTGGCACCGCCGACGATGGGCGCCCCGGCTGAACCGGCCGTGCCGGGTGCTCCGGCCGGCTGCTACCCGCATCCTAGGTGGGTTTGTTAGCTTCGCCACATGATCGACCACATGTTGTACCTGTGTTGCCTGTAGTGTCGTATGAACCGAGCGCGGATTTTGAACGATTGATCGATCGGATCGGATAATCGGAGAACTTGACGTTTCAGGGGTGTGGCCGCGGCGGTGGCCGGCGACGGAAGAGCCCTCGCGACGATGGATAGGATCGCGTTCCGGACGAGGTCGGACGACGAGATACTCGACGACGGGTACAAGTGGAGGAAGTACGGCAAGAAGTCCGTCAAGAACAGCCCTAATCCGAGGTACGAAATTAATGCTACAACGTGATTGATCGTGCATGCACATGTTTCTGCCATGAACACAGAACACGCATGCATGAATTAGTGCATGTATCCGATACTTAATTCAGCTCAAGCTAATTAAGCACATGCTCACAAAATTACGTGGTGGTCTCGATAATCAATTGCAGGAACTATTACCGGTGCTCGACGGAGGGGTGCAACGTGAAGAAGAGGGTAGAGAGAGACAGGAACGACCCGAGCTACGTCGTGACGACGTACGAGGGGATCCACAACCACGTGAGCCCCGGCACGGTCTACTACGCCGCGCAGGACGCCGCCTCCGGCCGCTTTTTCGTCGCCGGGATGCAACACCCAGAGCTTAATTAATTAAGGACAAAGTTTTGGATGACCAATGCATGCTTGTTGCCTAGCTGGTTTGATGTGTAGCTCTGGTTGTAGCTAAGGGCTGTGTCCTGTTCATGCTCTGTTCGAAGTGGGATGTTGTTAATGTTTGCCTCACTAATTTTAGTGTTGACTCTATTTGGCGCGCGGAGCGGCAGTTTTGCTACCAAACTTTTGGCAAAGATGATACCTAGCCTTCGTGTCACTTGCTAGTTCAATAATTAGCAAAACGCCTAAACTTGGTAATACAAACTTAATTAATTGGCATCTAACCAGCAATGAGCCATGTGTATGTCTATATGATTATATGTACCGTTTCCGGTTCCAAATCTTTGGTTGTTAGTTTAATCTGTTGCATTGACACTCATACACCACCTGCAAATCTTAATCATGATGTGTTGTTTTTTATCATAAAAAAGCACAAGATGCTTTTTACTTTTTTTAGTCAACTGGTGGAAAGATTGATTTTACATTTCTTAAATAGATATTTTTTTAGTGTTAATTTTGATAACTCCTCAAAGATTATAAAAATTTTTATTTGCAAAACCCTGAGTACAATTTTTTATTATATTATACTAGAAATATAATAAAAACATATTATGAAAGTACTTTTGCAAGACAAATAAGATATGGAGTATTTAAAAAAAATAATCAATCCATATTCGTTTAGTAACTTTTGTGCAAAAACAAAATTATATGGCCTCAGTCTAGTCCGAGGGCGAAATGAACGTGGATTCTCCTAACCCTCGCATAGCGGCATAGGGTTCATGGGATGTTCCGGGCGGTAGTCTGTTAGGTGCAGTGGACTCCGACGATAGCGTGGGTATGGGCAGATAAAACGAGGAATAGATAGTCGCAGGAACTGTATATATATATTTTTAAAATAGTTTAATTCTTATAAAAATCCTCTAAATTTCATTCTTACCTAAAATCCAAAATGAGTCCAACAATCAAGAAAGAGTAGTATTTTTAAAGATTTTTAAATGATTTGGCTTAATTTCTATAAAATATGAAAATACGATAAATTTCTATGTTCTAAACGCGCTCTAAACGGTTGTATAGACATGTTTTTACACGAAAACAAGATACATGACTTAGTTTAGTTTATTTTACAAGGTTAATAGTGGCACTCTCTCATTTTTATTAGAGCATCTCTAAGAGTTATCCAGTATAACTTTCTATTCCTATGTTTAGAGATTTTAGATCTAAAATATCTTCAACAATTATCTAATGTGGTTTTTTTATTTTTAGAGATAATGAAAACATCCTCCATCCTCGTTACTTTTAGAAATCTGCTCTTATTTTCTATCCACTTTAGTTTTACCCGTCACTGATACAAGAGAATAAAGAAATAGATAAGAGATATGTCAAATAGGATCTATTTGTTTCGGTGATAAAGAGTAAAATATATAAAATATAATATTGAAAGTCAGTTGAAAAGTAAATAAATTTTATCAAAAATGCTATTATATAATAATAATAATAATAATTTATTTGAGATGCTCTAAATCCATATTACTCCCAAACTCCAGATTTTCTGGCTTGCGGCTCCCTATCCTTAAGTCCACGTCACCGACCAATCCTACTTGCGCATAAAGAGTCGAAACTTGAAATAAGCGAAGGAATCCAAAAATGCGGAATGCAGTCGGGCAAAAACGCCGGTTAATTGCTCGGAATCTTCTATCTTTCTCCTCTCCCCCGAAGAAGCCAATTCGAGCACTCCATCACCAACCCATGGATGATCCTTGTTCCCCTCCGTATCCCCGCAACACCATAAACCTCCGATTCGTGCGAAGTTCCGGATTGCATGTCGCCATGGGAATGGATCCGGCACGCGACTGGGGATCGACTGATCGAGAGGGGATCCAGACACCAGTGTCCTGGACTCCAGGTACAATCCGCTCCCGTAATTTCCTTATCCTTTTTCTTCCCTGCGCTGCTGATTTTCCTTGCTAACGTCGTGTACGTCCCGTCCCGGTATTCCGGTAATATAGTTCGTGAGATATGACCGGACGATTAGATTTTGTCTTGCTTTGGGGATTTCTGGAATTTTTGCAACCTACTGAGTCAAATCGTGGATGCCAGGACTTGGACCTGATCTTAGGGATTTGGGGGTTTGCCAATCCGTGGTTGATGTGTGACAAGTTGTCTCGAACATGGTTTACGTTGATGATCTTGGTCGATTTATTTAGTATTCGGAGTAGATCCGACATGTTTAAAGAAAAATCTTGTATCGTGCCGTGAATTTGCTATTTGTTCAGTCTGCATATGTAATGTGTGTACCAGCGTACATTTTGTTCTTGGTTTTCTGTATTCATCATGTGCTTTGTCCATTTTTGGTTTGTGATAGTACCACAAATATGCTTGGCTACCCATTACAACTTGATTTGAGATAGTTATGTCAGTACAAAAGCCAAAAGGTGCCATGCTCGAATAGCTTTCAAGGCGTCGTGTTTGAATTTCTTGTGGAATTACTGTGGGCAAACAGAATAAAAGCTGCATAGTTTTGGTATGATGAGTGTGGACAGGGCACTGATATTGGAGGGTTTGGTGGTTAGGAGGGGCCATCTATGTACTAGGGTTGTTAATATGAATCAGAAGATTCAGTCATAGACAACTGAATAAAAACATTGCTTATCGGTTCCTGATTCCTGCAGAGAAGGTATACCAGTTTGCTTATGTTTCTTTAGTCATCATTTGTCTCGTCATAGCTTTGAAGACAACTAAGAGTCTTTTTGTCAATGGATTTCAGTAAGAAGTAAGAACAGTGTTCTTTCTAGGATTATGATTTGTCTTAGAATAACAGTTTCCACATGAGGATCATGATTTTGCTTAGTAGATTTGCCTTTCAGATACCCATATTCCAATTTTTATTCTTTTGGAGAAAGCTGAAAATGCAAATACAGATAAGTTGATACTACAGTGCCCTTATCTCCATATCACCTTATCATTGCTAATCTCCAAGGTATAGTGCAGCAATTGGCGAATTCCTTCAACATCTGAATATGAGCTAAGATTTACAAAGCAGCACATCTTGTAACATCATCCCTTTTTCCTGAACTAGAATTCATATCACAAGTTACTCTTTAGGTGAGAGATATCTCAACACTATCATCCTCCTGAATCTAGATACAGTCTTCATTGCCTACCTCCTCACAGCTCCCAGCAAAGTATATTGATCTGTTACCAATAAGCAAATATAACTCATTGATAACCACCAAATATCTTATTGATCTAAAAAATATATTTATCCCCATATACACTTTCCTCATAATCTTTTATGTAGTTTTTAACCCTTCTATTTCCACAACATTGACACAGTCAAAAGAAATCAAGTCTCCAATTAAGCTTTTATGCATTTTTATGGTGTCCTCTTTTGGGAATGCAGAATTAAAGAATTCACTGCCTCTCTAAGTGATATGGCTTCTATGATTGTCCCTCCGATGTAGGAAGCATGATCTCACATTCTCACACTATTTATCTCGTGCTATAATGATATAGTCTACCTGGAGATAGCTGAATCTTTTGTATTTCCTGTATCCTTTTTGTTAGACTTCTTTCTTTGTGGTTTTTATCTACTGATACTCCAGAGTTTTTTCCATAAAAGATAAAGGGGAGAAAATTGGCTGCAGTCACTTGAGAATGGCCTGTAACTTGAATCTTTAGTGCTTAGGGGGTTTGGACCTTGTTTTAGGTAGGATTTTTTTATGGTACTCCAAATTTGTTTACAACGTCCATTACACATTGATCCAATGGATGATATTCACAGTACTTCATTGGAGATAATAGAATATAAAAAAGAAAGATAATTTTTTCTTCAACATGCATTAAAAGCATCGTAGCCTATAAAGTATAAAGTAAGTAATTAGTGCATAATCTTGCTTGCCATTTTTTCAAATTCAAATTACTATGTACAAAAGTACTTTTAGATCTGCAACATCATTTGTACCTAAATTTGAATGACAGTTTAAAATTTATGTTCAAATCCGTGCACATAATTTAATTTTGATACTAGAACATCATTATTGGTCAAGCTATGTACATTTAAATGCTTACAGACAATTCAAATATTTTGTAATATTTTCAGCCATGGTAGTTTTCTGTTAACAGATGTATTTGCAATATGCTTGTTCTGAATTACCCTCGTGGCATGAATGTTTAATCATTGACTTACTATTGATCTTACTGAATTAGCAATGAAATTTTAGATCCGAATTATCTATCTATCTATATATATATATATATATATCAAGAATGGATCAGGCACATCGAAAGTGTTGCTCAGCTGACTTCAAATCTTTTTCAGGATACTACATATGAGGAGATTAATGAAGCTGAAAATACAGAGGGCAGTTTGTGGCAGAAACAGGAAAATTACAAGGAGTACTACTTCATGCACTGTGCGATCCGAGCCCAGGTATATCTCGATCATTCTGAATCTAGACATCAGAACTTAGGAAGATTGCCCGATCATTCTGAATCTAGACATCAGAACTTAGGAAGATGCCGTATAAACCAGGAACCACCGGTGAATCAGCATCAAACAGACAAACAGATGGTCTGGAGAGTGGAGACTCAAGCCGCCTGCGGCAGGGTGGAGGAACAATTGTGATGTCGCACAAAAGCAGCTCCCTGGCTGCTACGTTCCCCCAGTGCACTGACAACTCCAGAAGGGTTGCACGACCAGCCGCAGGTGAAGATCTCTCCGCGATCACTCTAAGCGACTAAGGCCTTGTTTGGGAGCTGGAAGCTGCCCAAACAGCTAGCTTCTCGCTGCTGCTTTGAGAAGCGCTTCAGCTGTTTTGAACTGAAAGCCAGAATCCACTCCGAGGTAGCTTCTCAGCTTCTTAGAATAGCATTTTCATATTTTCCCTAGATTATTGAGAGCATCCCATATATAGCGTACTCCACCTATTGTTTCCCCGCACAATCCCCTGGAGAGCTCTCCCTCGCCGAGCAATCCCCTCCTGCCCCCAATCCCTAGCAGCCGTCGGGCCGGAGCCGCGCAGCCGCCAGCGAGGTTCCGCGTTGCTACCGCCCCGCCGCCCCTCCCCCCTCCGCCGTTTTGGTTCTGCGTCGCCCACGCCCCGCCGCCACCTCGTCGGCCCAATGCCACCTCGCCGCTCTGACGCCACCGCCGAGCCGTCGCCGCCCTACTCTGCCTGCCGGGCCACCTGGACGCCTCGCCCCAACGCCACCTCGCTTCTCTGTATGGCCTGATCTCTCCCCTGCGCAAAAAGCCTGAGCATGCATACAAATCTTTCCAGTATGACCCGACCTCAATATCAGCAGTGGACCCAAGGCAGAATTCTAGAGGTTTTAAAGATTTCATATACAAAGCATTTCAAGAAAACAAGCTAGATATCTGAAAACGTATTGGAGCTTGAGAAACCGTAGTCTCCAAGTGCAGACAGATTTTGAAATGCCCAAAGAAAGACCAGTTTGTGTTGTGACTTGCAGTTGGGCATCTCTACTTGTGTCATTGTGTGCTGTCAGTTGTATGTACGAGAATGGACGGCAGCTTGAGTGGAAGCCATATTAGTGTTAGGAGCCAGGCTATAGGTGTGTGAGTTATGGGCTGTAACTGATTGGGCCGTTTAGGCTTGTGTGGTGAGTATATATACTGCTGAAGCTGTAAACAGAAGGATCGAACAAGAAGAAGAAATCACCGGCGGCTGGCTCGGCGGGAGGGCTTTCCTGCGCGAGATTTCATTTCTGTTTTCTGTTGTGAATCCTGTGTTCTGAGTTTGATTGTGTTCTGGATTGTTAACAAGTGGTATCAGAGCTTCGTTGGAGATGGAAGCCAAGCTCGATCTGCTGTTGAAGAAGATAGAGGAAGCTGAGTTGAGGAGGGAGGAATTGGAGCAGAAGAACTGAGCTGATCTTGAGGCCATGAGGTTCACGATGGAGCTTAGGCTACTGAAGGTGGAGAAGAAGGAAGATCCGAATCAAGAGGATGAGAAGGGTTTACCAGTGGGATTCTAGTGCAGTTGGGTTGAATCGCCGCCGTGCGTAGCAGCTCTGCGTCCTGGATCACCTCGCCGTTCCCCAACATCCGCTTCAGCGCCGGTATTTCCCCCGCCTCTGCGTGCTTCCCCGCCGTCGCCGAAGATGACGCATACCGGTTGTACGGGAGCTACGCGAGAGTCCAGATCTGGCCGCGTGCCTCCACCTCCACGTCGCTGCAGCGCAACCCAGCCACGCCACGCCCTCC
>KE372579.1:425952-440732 GCA_000418225.1 Zizania latifolia | reverse complement strand
GTGCCGACGCATGCTGCGAGCAAGCGGCGGCGGCGGCCAGGAGAGAGATGTGAGGGGCAAAAGTGATTTTTCATACCAATTTTAGAAAGAAAAAATAGAAAAACGTAGGATAATGACAAAATGATAATTTTTTTGAAAAATCATTTTTTAAAAAAATCATTTTTTAAAAAAATCATTTTTTTTCATAAATAAAGAGCTTGCTGGATGCTATGTGTCCTAATGCACATGTAAAGGGTGATGTTGCCGGGTGATGGCCTTGAGGGAATCGATGACATAATCACATAAGATCAATCGGCTTGAGGCCTACTGCAGCATAAGCACGTCATGGCGCATGGGAATGGAGAAAAAGGAGGGTCTCGTGGATGCTAATTCTTCCCGTGGTTTTGCTCTGAAATGCAGTGCAAGGAAGCTTTCGCTTTACTTCTTCTTTGCTCCATTTCTACGGTATACATGCTGCCGCGAGGGTCTCCTCTCGCCCGTGGAGATGGGGAAGGGGGCTCATCTGGATTTGCTATCTGTTTACTGATGCTTTTCACATTCATCAGGTCACGATGAAGATGTAAAAACATAATTGCTTGATTTTTGGGTTGCCGATTACCCAATTAGCTGCGTCGACATTATGGTTCAAGTTGACGACTTGATCAGTGACGTCGGTTTGTTGATTTATTGAAGTTGATGGAATGAAAACAAAACCTGATATATGTTAATGTACTTTTGCATATATCGGAATTGGTTAGATATATGGTTGTGCTTGTGTACTGGTATCTCTTGCAATGCTTCAAAATATGGAGCTTCTTTATTCTATATTAACATGTTGTGGGTATGTTTCTTGTTATAATAGCTATTATTTGATATAATCTATCCTATTTTAAAAAATAATACAAGTATAAATGAGGAACAAAGCGACTCTTTTCTAGCATTAAATAAATGCATTTCCATGCGGAGTACATGCTTTGCCGAATGGACGGAGCAGTTTCCTTCGATATTTATCAAAACGCAATTCATCTTTGCACAGTTTCTAGGTCATACTTTTGTACATACTTCAAGGTTTTTTTATAAGCTGTCGACGTTCTTATCGTTCTGAAGCGCCATCTGAATTCTATAAGCGTGTTCCCTTTTCCTTTCCTTGGGCAAATGGTTTTTTTCGGTTTCTAACAAATTCAGTTCCAAAATAATTTTGTTTGATTTTTTAGCTGTTAGTTTTATCGAAATATGCTATAACCACTCTATTAAATCATCATTTGGTAAGTTAGATAAAATTAATCTTATATTATAATTTAATATTTCAACTTATCATGGTATGAATATTAAAAATTCTGAACGTCTATTGTTTTTTCGGTTGTTCAATTTTTATGTCTGAAAACCGAACAAAAAAATAAAAACCAATTTAAAAAACAAAAAACCATTTAATTTTGGTAACAAAAACCAAATTTACTTTAAATAAAAAATTTATTTAAAAAAGCGAAAAAAGCTTTGTTCAGTTTTAGTTTTTTTATTTTTAGCAGAGCACACCCCAGATGTCCGGCCTTTTTGTCCGGGAAGCACGTGGCTGACCTGCTCGTCGCAAGTCCCGGTGTTTCGTGGGCGGTGGCAGTGGCACCTACTCCCTGTGGCTGACCTACATGTCTATAGATGGCCGAAAGGCACCGACCCGTTGGGCCGGCCTAAAGCTCAAAAATTTAGTCTGGTTCAAGCACGAGACAGCCTTTCTATCGTCAGGCCCGTGCTAGCATGGCCCATAGTCCATGTCATGGTTGGGCTTCTATCTCGGTCTTCAGTGCCGGCCTAGGCAACGATTTCGGTGATGGACTGATGGCTCGGCAATTCTCCGTAACTAGCACTTGGATTTTCTGGTTGGGATGTATCTCAGTATCTGTTTAGGAAGGGGCCTATTTATCTGCAACTGGACCAACTGAAATGTTTCTAAGGGACTGCTACATGTAAATCTAGTTCCTTTTTCTTGACACATGTTCAACCATCTAGGATCAGTCCATTTTATATACTTCTGGTAGGTTGTGTTCCTCTCGAACTCTCTTGTACTTAATTGTACCGAGAAACTAGCGTTTCTCCTTTCTTTGCTACTGTTGAAGTAGCAGCTTCTGCCTGTGAAGGTGCAACACTGTCTTCTCGTGAGTATAGTTTGTCATCCTGTGCGTTTTAGCATTCATTTGCCCACGATTTGTTGCTGATCTTATTACATCCATTCCTGTTGTGTCTGCTACCACAACACTGGCTGTGCAGTTCTGTTTTCAGATAACGATCCCAGTCTTTTCATGCGACGCCCAGCTGTATGGAGACAACTCAACAGTGGCATGATCGTTCAGCACATCTGCACATGGGGGAAGAGAAATCCATGGAATCTCTCATCCTGTGAACTAATGCAGCATGCATTAGCGACGATGGGATGGACCACCTTCCAAACTTGGGTTAGCATGGAGCAGCAGAAAAGACCTCGCCTGACCGGCCGTCGTTTTTGGTAGATCACAGATCAGTATGTTTTTTCCTGGCTAGTCCGGTAGTCCCTATGGTTAATCTGCTGACATTTGAGCTTGATTGCTGCATTTGAAAAATGGTAGCTTTGAAAATCATAGCTGCGACTGCGACTTCCTGAAACCTGAAAACGTAAAAAAAAAAATCTTCTTGAGAACTTCAGATTGCTTTCTGTTTTTTACGATTTCAGGGAAAAAAAATTGTTATATGATCCTGCAGGTTGGAATGGACGGCACGCCACAACACCACGGTGGTTGCCCATCGCTGGACATCATTCGTCGTGGGAGTTGATTTCTTACCTTCTCTGCATCCAAACCTTTTCCTCTGCTCGTACTAACCAGCTGTAACTAAAAGCGTGAAATAAACTCTAGCAGCAGCAGCACCGTACGAATCCACGAGCAGATAGATTTGAATGAACAACATAAGCATACATACGCCTTTCTCTGATCTGTTCCATACCCGGGCAAAATCCCTATCGATGGTTACTGACTCATCGTCGTCGTCGCGTCGGAGAACCAGTACACATCTCTGCCTGTTTTATACTCAAAATCAAAAGCGGTGCGCGCGCGCGTGTGCGCACGTTCTGTTAATAAAACATGTCGCTGCTTTCGTTGATCCCTCGGAATGCATGTAGGAATGACATGACGGCGTGTATGTATATATAGCATTTTATAGACCTTCAGAAGTTCAGAGTTGGACAGAGGAATGCGCGGACACGATGATCATGGTGCCGTTTCAGGATTTCCATAGCTGGCAAGACGTACGTATCCGCACGATCTCTGGCGTTGATGGGCACTTAACTCCCTGTGCGTGCTGGAAATCGTTAGTGATAACGGAGCAGCAGATTAAGAACCTGAATCGTCGATGACTCGTTGTGCAGTTATGCGCAATAGACTAGCTGAAACATGTTCAGTTTTGCTGGAAGGAAGCATGGATTACCACGCTTTTTCTAGATGGGAAGATCGGGCTTACGTCTGATGGCTCTTCGAGTTGTTGCAACTTGCAAGCAACCGGCCGGCCAGTCATAGTCATGTACCTTTTCCACTGAAGCGTTCTGTTTTTGAATGGAACAGGATAATTTGGGCGATCTCAGATTATTTCGTAGGGTACTGCTAGACAGATTTCCCTACTTGTATTTAATTTGTTTCAGAAACACATCACGTGATAGCACAATGGATCAGTCTGCAAACGATCTTCTGCACAATGCATGATGCATACCCCGATACCCGCCCTGTTGCCCAAAAGAATATTAAACTGTTGAACCCATTGCTTTCAGCTGGCCAGCCTGCTATGCTGTAACTTTCACATGGATCAGCGGTATGAAGCTAGCAAACAAGATGTTGCCATCGTTGAACTGAGTGATTGGATGGCATGGGCTGGTTCGGTTAGATGTTTATGAGAGGATGGAACGATTCTAGATTTTGTTTAGTTTGAAGGATGATATGGTATAATCCAGTGCTTGGTGGAAGAATGAGATCGAATAGAGTTGGATGCGGCAACCATGCCTTTGACAGGAGATGAGAGTAACATTCCTTCCTCCTCCAAGCCGACGCCACATCAATCCACCGACGTCGCTTGGTCTGTCGTCTCCTCGTCCTCCTAGGCTGGCTCCGACTCAGTCTGCTGCCTCCTCCTCGTAGGCTAGCGTCGCCTCAGTCCACTGCCTCGATCCACCAAATGCCGCCTCGGTGTGTTGCTACCACCTCCTTACATCGTTCGATATCGATCTGTCTGTCCATCCGAACACTGGATTATGCTTAACCATCACGCGGTCGTAGCATCATACAATTCTACACACAACTGAGAACATGAGATTTTCGGACTGAATAAGCTGGTAGCAAGCAAGGCTGTATGCCCAATTGCTCAGTGTCAACTGTGACTTCAAGATCAGAAAGAAGTACGCGTACCACGTACCGGTCGACTCTACTTACGTGGACGTACTACGACGGCTGCATTGCAACTGCATGCATGTACGGTGTACGTAAACGTAAGTACGTAGCAACAGGTTGTTCCCTACTTCCCTTCACTTTTACGCTCGAAGTACACGGAGCTGAGAGTAGTAGCACCACGCCCTTCTCCGCTGTGCGCTTCGCCGAATGCTATCGGGTTTTTATACCCAATGACGACACGCTGCCTAACTGTCGGCCAGGTGGCTCCCACGCCTTCGTCCCGCCCGCCAATCCATCCATTCACCGCCACCCTGCTCGGCTGTCATGTAAACCAAACGCTTTTCCCACGAAAAACACGATCAAAATCGAGGGTTTACCTGCGCTAACCCAACCTGATCTCGCCTCCCGTGGATTATTCCCGGTTCCGAATCCGCCGTCACCTTTTCCCCACCCCACCTCGTCGCCGCCGCCGCGACCTCGCCTTTAATCCTCGCCGCACCGGCCGCCACCACGCCTTCCTGGCTTCCTCCCCCCTTTAGCCACCGGCACTTTTGGAAATGTCGCGGTGGCGGCGCGGTGGTGGTGAGTTGTGACCCGACCGCACGTTGGTGGTTGCTGGCTGGCCGGGCGGGCGGACGAACGGAACAGTTCCGCCTCGCCTCGCGCACCGAGATTGATTGATTGTTCGCCATTTTTTTTCTCTGGAGAGTCGCGCCTGGTTGGCTTTCCACCACCAACCTCTCCTCTCTCCTGTCGCGCCGCGGTGTTTGCCTGTGCTTCTCCCGTCGCGTCGTCCTCAACGGTTCCGCCATCCCCGAAACCCCGCGTCGCCGCCGCCGTGCGCGGATCGCGCAGCCACGAGGCGATCGGCCAGCGGCCCGGGGGGAGGAGATCGCCCGTCGGTGCCCCTGGCCCCGCCGAGCCGCGTCTCCTCCCGTCCGATCGCGCCGCTTCAGGGGCTTCAGTGTGCGCTAGTTATCCACACGGGCGGGCCCAATTGCGGCAGATGAGACATGGTTCGTGGCTGCTATTACCTGGCTTGTTGATGCTTCTGCTTCTGTTTTTTTTTTCTGTTCCCGGTGCGATGCGATGTGCTGCGCGTGTCGGCGTGCGGTTTTGTCTACTTCTGTCACGGTTTTGTTTTTGGCTGGGTTTGGGGGAGAATTTGTGTGGTTTTGGGGTTCATGTTTTTCGCACGGGAAAAGTGAAGTGGTTGTAGTTGGCTTTTTGCGGAATTTTGGATATTCCGTTTATGAGTGTATGAATTGATTGGGTTCGTCCGGGAGGTTTGTTGGATAAACTGAATCGTAGGAGCTAAACTGTAGCAACAAGTAGTTCCTTCGTGGAATTAGTTTCAGACTTTGTGGGTATTACGAGTGATATAGTATGCCAGGATGCGCTCTAGCTTAGCATTTAGTCATTTCACTTGCATCCCAACTCAGTTGAACTTGTTTGCTAGATATGAGGCCTACGGTCTACGGAGTGGAGTTCAGTTTTCTATGGAGATTACCTAAATTATGGAGGGAACTTCCGGTATAGTTTAACGGAATGAAGGCTGATAGCATGAATTAGCAACAGATTGTACAAGCCCTGGGTGAATTCATCAGTTGATCATACATTAAAATGGATCTGTACTGCAATCTAGAAACATGTAGTTATCTTATGAACTATTTGGGGTAATTTTAAATGTATGCAAACTGGCAGAATTGAGCCAAAATGTTTGTAATGCAGAAACTGAACTAAATTCTGTCATCCTCTTATGACAGTATATTAATCTAATGTAAATGTATAACCAGATGTTCAGTTTTAAAGCATAATGCCCTCCAGCTTCTTGAGTTCGGTTTTTAAAATTGAAATATCCCTTTTTTATTTCCTAATAGAGAAAATAGCATGACTATGGTTTCCTTGGAAGCAAACAAAAAAGTAGCCTTTTGAATTTCTCTTCTATAGGTGTTTTTCAATTTCAGTATCCATATTACACTGCAGTATTTACATAAGGCCACGTGATTTCATTAATATTTTCTCATCATTGTTAATGCCTCGTTCTTAGCTTTGCTTTAACCATATCGATTTAGCAACCACTCTTGTTTTGTATGGATATCCACTGGCTGTTTGGCATCTAGGAATGCGGAGTTTAGATAGAGATTTATCATGTATGATACTCTCTTATCAATCCATTTTGCATTCCATTTTGGTTCATTTAAAGCATTGAATTTTTCGGTTGGCACAAACGCAGGCTACCATGTTAAACATCGTTATAGGCTCTCATGTGTGGGTGGAAGATAAAGATTTGTCTTGGATTGATGGTGAGGTCTTCCGGATTGATGGTAAAAATGCTCATATTCACACAACCAAGGGAAAGACGGTATGTATTGAGCTGTAATTTTGTATTACATCCCCATTAGTTTCAACTCTTTGTACCTTCTGAATTCGATTTTTGGTCCACAATGTGTTGTGACTTAGTTTGCTGTATGTCCATCATTTTCTAGTTTTTAACTAAGCAAATATTGACTGATGTGTTTATTTAGAGGAAAATAGTTAGCAGCAAAACTTATTTAGTAGAGCGTGCATACCCAGGGATAAAAGAGACAAATAGTATGAAAGCCTGATGAAGTATTAAACCATTTGACAATGTGCTTACATTTAAGGCTTGTAGTATCCCTTTCTAAAATCATCCAAAGCAATTGATGTCTAACCATTACGCAATTTATAGCCTCTTGAAGCAGAAAAATACATTAGCTATCATGGTTAATTTGTGGTTTTAATTTAGCTCTGCGAGTGTATGAGTGATTCGAGAACATGACTACACTGAGCAATGTGGAGCCAATTGTTCATTTCATAATTAAATGCTATGTTGATGTTGATGATGTGCTGGATCAGTAGGGCATTAACTGTGGTATACTTGTTATTTATAGCATGATGTTTTTATATGAAAATGATATATTGTTGTTTTTGCAATCAGGTTATTGCAAATATATCTGATATACATCCGAAAGACACAGAAGCACCATCTGATGGAGTTGACGACATGACAAGGTTATCATACTTGCATGAGCCTGGTGTCGTAGATAATCTGGCTGTCAGATATGCAAGAAATATTATTTATGTGAGTGATCATTTCATTGTGATGTCAGAAGAACTACAATTAATATAAGTCCATTATTTTTTCCTAATGATATTTTCTTGAGTACCAGACCTACACTGGCAATATTCTGATTGCCATAAATCCGTTCCAAAGGCTGCCTAATCTTGTTGACGTTCGAACTATGGAAAAATACAAAGGTGCAAACCTTGGTGATCTAGATCCTCATGTATTTGCAATAGCTGATGTCTCTTACAGGTGAATGTTTATACTGCTACTGTTGCATGTTATTACTAACCTACAATGTGGAGGTGCTCCTCCTATATTGATGGAACCATTTTGCATTCATTTGAATAAGGAAACAGGCAAATGTTGAATGAAGGAAGGAGCAATTCCATTTTGGTCAGTGGTGAAAGTGGAGCTGGTAAGACTGAAACTACCAAACTGCTGATGAGATATCTTGCATTTTTGGGTGGGCGGTCTGGAACAGGAGGAAGGACGGTTGAACAGCAAGTTTTAGAAGTAAGTTGGAAAAATTCCGTATGTTTTTAACACATCTTGCTGATAACATCAGAGTTTCATTAGTACAAAAGACACAAAGCGCCTTTCAATCTATCAATTTCACTTGTTTTTTGTTCTTTTGGTTTCTCACTTGTGTTTTGGATCCAGTCTAATCCAGTCCTTGAAGCTTTTGGGAATGCAAAAACTGTTCGGAACAACAATTCAAGGTATGCATATCATAATATGGAAATCAGAAGATATTGAATATGTACTGTTGGCAGCCTTGAGTAACACAAACTCAGTGGTAGTACTAAATGTGTAGCATACATCATAACTCATATCATGACCAAAAGTTCGAAGGAGCGGCTTGAGTTTATTTTTGTACTACTCGTTGATTAACTGTGTTATTTGCAGAAGTAATAAGTGTCAATTTCTTCTTGGGACCACATTATAAGATGTTGAAAGAATTGTGCTTCTGTTTGGTTTAGTGGACCCCATAAAACTAGTTTCCCTTGAAGAAGAGATGACGAGCAAGACCTCTGTTTTCATGTCCCTTTTATTGCAGCTCTTGTAAAATGAACCCAATTTTTTGTGGACCTTTTTGGTGCCTGCAGTCACAAAAGTAACTTTTTTTAACATTACCAAAGCAACATGTTATGAGACAGGTTGATCAACATGTCCATCAAGGAAAAAATATAACTGTTTTAGGCTCTCATTATGTGAGGTCAAAATTAACTGTTCCTATTTTTTATTCGTGAAATTCACCTCACCAAGGAGAGTAAACGTAATCAAATATTAATTTTATTAGTTTATCCCCCCATTCTTGCTTGTAGTATGATTAGGTGATACTTACATGTGCGTTATTTTTTCTTAACATGCTGAAGTCGATTTGGTAAGTTTGTTGAAATCCAATTTGACAAGAGTGGGAAGATATCTGGCGCCGCTATTAGAACTTACTTGCTTGAGAGATCTCGTGTCTGCCAAATCAACAGTCCAGAGAGAAACTACCATTGCTTTTACTTCCTCTGTGCCGCACCATCAGAGGTATTTTTCGTTCTGTTCGTGGTCCCAGACGCTCAGTTTGATAAGTCAAAATCTTCTGTTCAAACTGTTTATGTCAAATTGTGGTTACAGGATATAAAAAGGTATGGGCTGGGGGACCCATCTTCATTTCACTACCTCAATCAGTCATCTTGCATTAGAGTTGATGGTATCAATGATGCTGAGGAATATCTTTTAACAAGAAATGCTATGGATACAGTTGGCATCACTGAGCAAGAACAGGTTTTAAATCTTCCCATTTCAGTAATGAATTGTTCTACTAGGGATGCATTTTTTCAAATGTCACTCTTTTTACAGGAAGCTATATTCCGGGTTGTTGCTGCTGTGCTTCATCTTGGAAATATTAGTTTTGTGAAGGGGAGAGAGGTAGATTCATCTGTAATAAAGGATGACAAATCTAGATTCCATCTTAATACAGCCGCAGAGCTCTTGATGTATGCCTGATGTTTAAGTTCTCCACTTCTCTTGGTAATTTTAGTGCTATCATTCACAATATTTAAATATATATAATCTACAATACATTGTGGAATGCTTATTACAGGTGTGATTGTAAGAAGTTGGAGAATGCCTTGATAAATAGGCAAATAAATACACCAGAAGGAGTGATTACTACTACAGTTGATCCTAATTCTGCTACTGTTAGCAGGGATGGCTTAGCAAAACAAATATACTCTCGATTATTTGACTGGTAATAGTCTTGACTACTCATTATATACTTCAGCTCTGTACCTATCCTTTCTAAGTATGTACAATTGTACTATTGCAGGCTTGTAAATAGAATTAATGCATCAATTGGGCAAGACCCAAGTTCAGACAAATTGATTGGGGTGCTTGATATTTATGGTTTTGAAAGTTTTAAAACTAACAGGCAAGTAACTAGTTCCAGTGTATACTATTGAAGACATCATATGAGGTTGCTAAGTCTTTTTTCTTGTATGCTACTTCCAAAACAGTTTTGAACAATTATGCATCAATTTCACGAATGAAAAACTCCAGCAGCATTTTAACCAGGTACCTGTAAAACCCATCTTGTTAGTAGATAGTTCTTCTTTTGCTTCCTGTGCCAAACAGGTGGCTGTTTTTGCAGAATGTATTCAAAATGGAGCAAGAGGAGTATACAAGGGAGCAGATTAACTGGAGTTACATAGAGTTTGTAGATAACCAAGATGTACTTGATTTGATTGAGAAGGTATTGGTTACATTAATATGCTGTTGTAAAGTTGCCTGTGGTTAGTGAGTAAACCCAGCATAGAGATAGCTGTGTGGCATTGACTGCTTGTGGGGAGAGGGAAAACGAAAGTCCTATAGATTCCTGTGCTTACCCCTCTTAATAGATGGCCACTCCTTTATAAAAGTGTCCAAAAATGCTGCTTATGAAGCTAACAATAATTATGGAGCAACTGAGCAAGCAATAAGATATATGGCTAAGTAACTTTCTAAAACCCCAACCTAGCTAGATGACATCCTTTTACGGTTTTGTCAGATATATGGATCCACATGGGTAGACGTCAAGCCTTACATATAACAACTGTTTTTTTTTGCCATGTGCTAACCAATTGCTGCCTCCCATGTCCAAGGAGCCACATGCCATTACAGGGCTGAGTAAAAAAAATAAAAGCTAAAATTCCACTCAAGTAAAAAAGCTAAAATTCCACTCAAGTAAAAGAATAGCCAAGTTCAATCCAGACTTTAAGCCTGAGGCTGACTCCAGTCTGCTAACTTGAATAGGATCAATATACTGGGTTTAGATTTTTTTTTTAATCTACAGTTGCAGCGATAGTGATATAGACTGGTTTCTTTTTTACACAAGATATAAACTGATTGCAGCACAATATAAACTAAATTCCTGGACGAATTTCAATATTGATTTGACCTAAGGCCTTAAAGTTCCATATTGCTGCAAACCTTAGCTTCCTTTGAGTCGATCAGTATTGAATAAAACCAACATAAGCTAAGGGAAACCATTAGTTTACCTGATCTTGAACTTAGTCCAAGACTTCAACTCCAGTAGTTTATACCATATGTAATTGCTACAATGCCCTACATAGATGATGACAGTTTCAAAACACATTAGTGTTCTTGTGGTACATTCTTAACAACCTCCATCTATTTTATATTTTATGTTCTAATATTAGTTACCACGTTTCTGTGTCCAGAAACCAGGTGGTGTTATCGCACTTCTTGATGAAGCTTGGTGAGTTTCCACGGCCCTTTGTTTTTGCATTGCATATTCCAGTTTTACTAGGACACATATTAAGGAAAAAATACTGATAATGTGTATTACTGTACTGATGCATGTATGATGAAGAGAACTAAATTTTTGATTACTTGTTTAGTTAGGAATAAAATATGTTCCGTGCATCAGCAGATCCTATCCTCCATAATCTGCTGAAGTGGACACCTGATGTCGATTTCCAAGCAACGCCCATCATTGTTGTTTTAATTAATGGTGTGCATTTTTTAACCACATGACATTTATAATACATGTTTCTAATAATATTCTTTATTTTGTTTGTCCTATATCATTATCAACCAGCATGTTCCCAAAGTCGACACACGAGACATTTTCTCAGAAGCTGTATGAAAAGTTCAAGAATCACAAAAGATTTACCAAACCAAAACTTTCTCGTACTGCCTTTACAATCCAACATTATGCTGGAGATGTAAGCTTTTCACAGTATATTGCTCTTATCTTTATTCATACATTTGCCTGAGAACATCCATTTTCTTAATATATCTACAGGTGATATATCAATCTGATCATTTTCTGGACAAAAATAAAGATTATGTGGTAGTAGAACATCAGGAATTACTGAATGCTTCCAGATGCTCTTTTGTATCTGTTTTATTCCCTCCAGCATCAGAAGAGAATACAAAATCATCTAAGTCCTCAATTGCCACTCGTTTTAAGGTAACACTCTGCCATTTTTTTTGATAAAGGAAGCTTTATTGAAATCAGTCGGTTACATCAAGGTGATACAACTGTCTTGAAAATACTTCTGACTTCTGCATAGCTAAGATGCACACAGCCAAATGCACACACAACTTGGGTAAAACACAGATACAAAACACTCCTGGGTAAAACATCAATCCGAAGGAACCAAAGGAAGTATTAAGGACCATCAATCCGAAGACCAGATCACCACCCATGCTCTTGGGTAAAACACTCCTTGACCATCTTTTCTAAATGTTGATAAGCCACAATAACGAACTCCCGTGAGCCAGACTTCTGAAGGATGACCCATGAACGGAGCCAATGAATTAGTAAAAATATGACTTGCAAATAAGAAGAAATGACTTTTTTTGTTAAAAATCATATCATTTCTGCATAACCAAAGTGACCAGCAAGTAGCAACCGCTCCTAGCAGAACATGTGCTTTTAAATCATTCTGGATTCCCTAATCCAATCATCAAACATATGAGATACACTAGGTGGTGGAGGAAGTCCTGATGCTACTTGAACAATAGCCCACACAGGACGGGCGAAGCGACATTCATAAAACAAATGTTTAATCGTCTCTTCTTTGTGACAGAAACAACAATTCTTGTTGCCTTGCTAATTCTTTTTGCTAAATTATCCTTAGTTAACACCACACCACGACGCAACATATGTGACTTGTTTATACTATCAACTATTTTGTACTATATGTGTTGTGAATTGCTAATTTGTTTTCTAATATGTAAATAATTATAGAAACTTAAATCTGTTTTGTGGACCTTTAGATAGCTTTTGTAGCATGAGCTTATTTGCCTTGACTATTTTTTCTCCTGCATCGGCATACTTCCTGCAGCACTTGCTTGAAAAAAGTTATTTAGTTTTTTAATGCCAAACTACTTTTCACACCAGGCATTTGGTATGGAACTTATCTTAACACTGCCCACTTAAATAATTTCAACAATTTCCTTGTAGCTCTTTTTGGCATTGTGGTACTCTGGAATCCAGCTAAGGGAATCTTCAATTCTTCATTATTCCATTAAGATTTGTTGTTACAGCTCCAAAAATTGCTCTCAACTAATTGTTTCATCCAAAATGGAGATAAGTAAGTGGTTTTAAAAACCATTTCAATGCCAAATGGAGCCTAAAAACAGTTGCTCACATCACAGTCCTTGTTAGCAATTTATGACATGGCATGTAGCGCTGATTGTTAATGCGGCATGCTTACATTATTGACCTAGTAATAAACAACCAGTGCCACATTATCCATGCCATGTTGCTACTTTTTTAGGTAAAACAGCATAGGAGAATCTTACTGCAACATGGTATTGGAGTATTGGACTGATGTGTTGGCATAACACATCATCAATATGTATTGCTTCTATAGCCTTCTGAAAGAATATGAAACTGTGATGTATATTGGATTAATCAGATGAGAAGTTATCAGTACATACTTATAGGGATGAGGAGATTGTATAGCTAACATAAAAGCTAACAACCAGATCTCCTCATACCCTTCTACACAACTGAAAAGAGATCCGGCCCATACAAGGGCAACAGCTGTCTAACACACCCCTGCAGTTGAAGCGTCGGTAGAACGGACGTTGAGACTGGACCGGAACTCCATGAAGATGGATGTAGGCAGCCCTTTGGTGAAAATGTCAACGAACTGAGATGTTGTGGGGACATGAAGAACGCGGACATCACCAAGGGCAACGCGCTCCCGAACAAAGTGTAGATCAATCTCTACATGCTTAGTGCACTGATGCTGAACGGGGTTTGAAGTCATATAGATGGCACTGACGTTGTCACAGTACACCAAGGTGGTCTTGTGCAACGGAGTGTGCAGCTCAGACAATAGTTGGCATAACCAGGTGGCCTCTGCAACGACATTGGCAATAGCTCGGTACTCAGCCTCGGCACTGGAACGGGAGACAGTGATCTGACGCTTGGAGGACCAGGAAACCAGGTTGTCACCCAGAAACACATCGTATCCAGAGGTTGACCTTCGTGTATCCGGGCAGCCGGCCCAATTCGCATCAGAGTAGACGACCAAGTCAGACTGTGAACAGGGGCGCAGAAACAGACCCATGTCCAAGGTGCCACGGATGTACCGCAGAATGCGCTTGAGAGTAGCAAGGTGAGGTTCCCTAGGGTCATGCATGTGGAGACAGACCTGATGGACGGCATAGGAAATGTCGGGCCTAGTGAAGGTCAGATACTGAAGAGCACCACTGCGGAAATCTGTCGGATCAGATATAGGGGCACCATCGGTTGAGAGCTTCGGACTAAGATCAACAGGTGTTGAACAGGGTTTGTAGTCAACCATTCCAGCACGCTCAAGAATGTCAATCATGTATTGCCTTTGAGAGAGAGATATGGGAATAATCCCAGGGATTAGGTGCGGATCAGATCAGGGATCAGATCAGGGAAGTAATTCCTGGTTGCAGAATATAGACTTTCCTTGTTATATTGTTTCCTAGTATGGTTTAGTCTAAATATGGTAGTCTATCCTGAGTTTAGGAAAGGTGTCCCTGGTTGATTGATTGAGATAATTAAGGGCCTAAATAAGAGCCTGCTATGTATCAAACATTGCCATGTATTAAGAAGATATATAAACTGAAGAAAGGAATCATGGCAGATTGCCAAAGTTTGCCTAAAATCATTCTGTCACCTGTTCGGTTCCTGTTTGGCCCGGGTACTCGCCGGCGAGTTCCTCCTCTCCGGCGTGTTCCCGACAAAAGAGGCCCCCATCTCTGTGCTGAACAAGCATCCCTAGAAAATTGTGAAGAACACCAAGATCCTTCAAAGGGAATTCCTG
>KE372579.1:397244-424841 GCA_000418225.1 Zizania latifolia | reverse complement strand
GGTCGGTCGGCGTGGCTGGGGCGCCGAAAGCCGCACGTGGCTGTGCAGTAGGTGGGGTTCCTGCAGGAAACAATGACGGTGCAAATGGGACCGACACAGGGTTAGTTAGAGTGTCTAGAAAATCAAAAGCTGCCCGAGTGGGGGGAGACGATTCCTCAGAAAAAGGAAAGGAGGACTCGTCGAAGACCAAATGACGGGAGATGATGATTTGATTTGAAGGATGAGCAAGACAAAGATATCCCTTATGATGGAGGGAATAGCCGAGGAAGACGCACAAAGTAGAGCGAGGAACTAGTTTGTGAGTGGCGGTGGCAGAGAGATTCGGATAGCACTTGCAACCAAAAACGCGTAGATGCGCATATGAAGGCTGAGTCCCAAACAGGGAGAAGTGGGGAGTAGAAAAATTCAGTGTTTTGGTGGGGAGGATGTTGAGGAGATAGGTGGCAGTGCTAAGAGCTGCAGCCCAGAAGGTGGGAGGTATGCTAGCCTGGAATAGTAGGGAGCGAACGACATTGTTAGTAGTCCGGATAATGCGTTCAGCTTTACCGTTCTGAGGAGAGGTATAAGGGCAAGACATGAGGAGATGTATGCCGTGAGAGGAAGAATGTGCGGGCGCTGGAGTTATCGAACTCACGGCCATTGTCGCACTGAACCCCCTGGATAGTGATACAGAATTGGGTATGAACATAAGCAAAGAAATTAGAAAGAGTGGAGAAGGTATCAGACTTCAGACGAAGAGGAAACATCCAAAGATAATACGAGCAATCATCAAGAATAACTAAATAATACTGGCGACTAGAGACACTAATGACAGGAGAGGTCCAAAGATCACAATGTATTAACTGGAAATTGTGAGTTGCACGTGATGAAGACACATGAAAAGGAAGGCGAGTATGATGACTGAGTTGACAAGCATGACAAAGTGTGTTGGTGCTTTTATTACAAGGAAGACCAACATAGTGTGCTAGCTTGGAGAGAACTTCAGGTCCGGGATGACCGAGACGCTGATGCCAAACGGAAGAGGAGGTGGCTGCATGAAAAGTGGAGGCCGTGAGCTGCAACGGATAAAGGGGGCCGGAGTTGTCACACCTGGTGATCTCTCTCTGAGATGGAAGAGCCTTCACAGAACAGCCAAAAGGGTCAAATTCCACAGAGCAATTATTGTCAGAAGTGAACTGGCGTATGGAAATAAGATTTTTAATAAGGTTTGGAGAAACAAGGACATTATTAAGACGAAGGTTAAGAGGCAAATGAGCGACGCCAGTTGTGGTGACAGGCAATAAATGACCATTTCCGATAATAATGTGAGGAGGAAAGGGAGAAGTGGAAGTGAGTATACCAGCGTCGGCGGTCATGTTATGGGTGGCACCAGTGTCAAAATACCACTCGGGTTGGTAAGGCTGTTGGAGAGACATAGTCTGGAAATTTGCAGCAAGCATCTGCTGATCCCAACTAGGTGGCCCAGGAATGCTAGGAGGGGGAACACCCCACTAGCCAGCCCACTGACCTTGGGGCCCAACCAGGAGAGCATGTGGGTGCGGTGTTGGCCCAGGCGTCGACGGGGCCCGTGGTCCAGACCACATCTGAATGGACCCGGACCAGGGATTGTAGAAGTTGGGCCATGGGGTCCTAGGGCGCGGCCCGACAGAGAAGTTAGGGCCGGCGTCCCCGGAGTGGAAACCGCCGCCGCCACCGCCACCGCGTTTCCCGCGCTTGCCAGAGCCAGAGGCCGCCTGCTGCTGCTGCTAGGGTTTCGGTGGGGGCGGTGCAGTAGGGGCGGGAATGTTTTGGCCAGGACCAGTGGCCGCTGCGAGAGCCACGGCGGGAGATGTCTTGGTCATGGTGAGCTCCTCGAGCTGTAGATCGTCCCGCACCTGGAGAAAGGTGGGGAAAGGGTTGCTACGGTGAAGATGAAGACCAAGGGCGGTGAAGCGCCCGTTGAGGCCGCGGATGATGTTGAGGACGAGCGTACGGTCGGAGATAGGCTCGCCTAGGTCGCGGAGATCCTCCGCCATGCGCTTGTATCGTCGGCAGTACTCAGAGACCGAGAGGTCGCCTTGAGAGAAGGAGCGGAACTCCTGGTCTGCGAAGAGCTCGCGCGTTGTGCGATTCCCGAGGAATTGCGACTCGATGGCGAGCCAGGTAGCTCGGGCTGTGGCGCCGAGCTCGGAGATGGCATCAGCGAGGTCGTCGGAGATGGTGCCGAGAAGCCACGTCCGGACGACGCAGTCCATGCGTGCCCAGTCGGGAGAGTGGGGCACAGCAGCATCGGAGAGAACATGCTCCCGGAGGGAGAACTTACTGACGGTGAGGAGGAAGGACTCACGCCATCTCGCAAAGAAGGCGGAGTTGAGGTCGAGGACGAGCGGCACGAGGGCGCGGATGTTGTGCACGGCAACCGCCTGCGCGTGCAGATTGAGCAACGCCGCCGCCTCATGGTGGAGAAGAGTGTCGAGAAGAGAAGGATCACCGGCGTTGATGCTGTTGACGTCGGCATCCTGTGCGGGCGCGATCGCCGCGCGCTCGTGAGCAGCACGGTCAAGGGCAGCTTGAAGACCTGCATCAGCAGCATCACGCTCCTGCCGAGCGAGGGCAGCCTCGCGCTCGGCTTGCTGGACGCGGGCGAGAAGAGTCGCGTGCTGGGGATCACCAGTAGAGACGTCGACGACAGTGTCGCGAGCATCATCTGGATCGACTGTGGCGCCAGAGAGATGGGCGCCAGGCGGGATCGCCATGGAGCAGCAGCGCCGAGAGAAGGGGCGTGCGCTAGAAGAGAAGCGGAAGAAGAAAGGAACTTAGACTTCTGATACCATGAAAGAATATGAAACTGTGATGTATATTGGATTAATCAGATGAGAAGTTATCAGTACATACTTATAGGGATGAGGAGATTGTATAGCTAACAGAAAGCTAACAGAAAAGCTAACAACAAGATCTCCTCATACCCTTCTACACAACTGAAAAGAGATCCGGCCCATACAAGGGCAACAGCTGTCTAACACCTTCTATGGCAGAAAATACATGGCAGGAATTAGCAGACATGACCTAGCTGAATCTAAAATACAACTTTAGGGACCTCATTGACAGATTAGTAGAATAGTGATTCAATTTAAGACTTGAAGTTTTTAGTGAAGAGTGGGTGCTGTGGTGTCATTTACTTTTCTTTAGCCATTTCAAATCTTTGGTATAGAAACACCTCTCATTTGATTATTGAATTTAATTTCCAGGTGCAACTTCATGAGCTCATGGAGACGTTGAGCTCTACGGAACCTCATTACATTAGATGTATAAAACCGAATAGTGTTCTTAAGCCTGCTATTTTTGAGAACACAAATGTTCTACAGCAACTTCGATGTTCAGTAAGAAGATATTGTATTTCTTTTGAAATTCAGAAAGTACAGTTTCATGGTGTCTCTTGATAATGGTTTTTCATCCTTTTAGGGTGTTCTTGAAGCAATTAGAATCAGCTGTGCTGGATATCCCACAAGAAAATTATTTCACGATTTTCTTCATCGCTTTCGCATTCTTGCTCCTGAAATTTTGAAAGAGAAGTGAGTACGAGTACCATTCCTCAACTATTTATTGCCGTCATCTTGTCTAATAATTTTTACTCTTTCATTTCTGGCTTGTACTAATAAACTGTGTACATGTTTTTTTTATAGAAATGATGAAAAGGTCACCTGCCAAAAGGTTTTGGACAAAATGGGACTGCAGGGTTACCAGGTGAAACATGTTTTACCAACCAACCAACACATGCATTTATTGTGTCTCCCATAGGGATGGTTCCACATGACACACACAGTCAAACTTCTCATATCTTCACGAAACGGAAATATATAAACATGGGAATCTTCTTAAAGAGTGGGGGAAACTAACATCGGGTACTGGTCAAATAAACCTTGTTCTTAAATGGGTGAGAGTGTGAAACTTTGTCACTCTGAGAATAAACTTGTAGGTGTTTTTTTCTGTCAGTCCAAAAGTCATTGATACAAAAGAAGGATGGTTGGGCTGGATTTCAATTGCTGAGTTGGATCATGGTCTAAACATGGAAGTTGGAAGCTTTCTAGTTTGGATTCTAACAAATTGGGTTGTTATAAACTCATATGTGGAGTTGTGGATGGCAGAAATATAAACAATGTACAAAAAGAAATAAAGAATAAGATGCTGAGTTCACCGAAATGGGCTAGAGTTACAAAGGGTTGGTTAAACTATTGAAATATAGGGTTGGCTTCTATGGAGTTTGATGTGGTTGGGAGCAGCTATGGATTGTTGAAGAGGCTAGGAATGATTTTGGGCTTAGGCATTGGCCCATTACCATTTAGCAGTTTATGAGTTATATGCTTCCTTTTCTTTCTTGGGTTTAATAAGTAGGATAATATTATTGCAACATATTCAGAACATTCTGACTTCTAACTCAACTCCTTGCCAGCACTCATTCATAATGGTTATTGTCCTTTTAGTTTCTTATGTTAGCATCTTTGAAATTTGAATGCTTTTGAAGTTCGCTTAGTCAGTCATGTAATGTTTTAAAATTATATTTAACCAACAGATTGGAATAACTAAAATTTTCCTGAGAGCTGGTCAAATGGCTGAATTGGATGCTAGAAGAACAGAGGTGCGGAATAATGCAGCAAGAGGTGTTCAAAGTCAGTTTCGTACTCATGTTGCTCGTGAGCAGTTCCTGATACTGCGTAATGCATCTGTTTGCCTGCAATCTTTTGTTAGAGGTAAACTTTTTTCAGATGGCATCTGAAAATACATTAGTGCAGTGTATAGATGGACCCGTAATACATATATTAAGTGCCCTTTTCTGATTGCAGCAAGATTGGCTTGTAAATTGCACGAACTCCTGAGACAACAAGCAGCAGCACTGAATATTCAGAAATACATCCGCTGTTATTTTGCATGGAGAACTTATTCTCAACTGCGCTTGTCAGCCATTACATTACAGACAGGGTTAAGGACCATGTCAGCTCTCAAGGAATTCAATTTTAGAAAGCAAAACAAAGCTACTATCCATATCCAGGTAGGTTTGCTTTTATTGTATGCATCTTATTGTTGCTTTTCTTATTCTACTGAAAATGGACATTAAGTTCCTGGCAATATGTGGTATGCGTGTCTGCAGACCTGGTGGCGTCGCCACAGAGATAACTCAAACTATCTAAAACTGAAGAGAGCAGCATTGACTTATCAATGTGCTTGGAGAAGAAAGGTAGCCAGAAGGGAGCTGCGACAGCTCAGAATGGTAATTGAGCTCCTTTCATTTCGTTCCTGGTAGATTCTTTCTTTTCTTTTCTTTTTTTGTAAAGCATCTTTTCTTGGGTGCAAACATTCTAGGCTGCAAGAGATACACAAGCTCTTAAGGTGGCAAAGGAGAAACTGGAGGAACGTGTGGAGGAGCTAATGAGCCGATTGGGCCTGGAAAAGAAACTAAGGGTCGATACCTGGACTTGAATTACAATGAAATTACTGCATATATGGTGCAACTGCACTGATTTCAGTTGAAACTTAAGTTTGCATCCATATTGATTATTGACACAGAAATTATTGCCCATACATGTGTATTTGATTTGCAGACAGATTTGGAGAAGTCCAAAGCAGCAGAAGTTTCTAAATTGCAGGCTGCTCTTCATGAAATGGAGCAGCGAGTGGAGGAAGTCACAGCAATGCAGGAAAGAGAATCAGCTAAAAAGGCTGTTGAAGAAGCTCTAGCGCAAGAAAGAGAAAAGATTGGTTCATTGACTTTTGAAATCGAGGGGCTTAAGGTATACTGAACCACTAGAAGGAAGAACCCAAACAAGCATTCTGTTAATGTTTGATAAAATGACTTGCAACTATCAATTTACTGTTGTAGTATATGCTTAAGCAAAAAAGAGTTGGTGTATAGTTATAAATTTGCTAAAACCAATCATGATTATTTATCCTGTGCTTTATTTTAGTTCTAGCCAATTTTAGCTCATTTGGGCATTGTATGAAATATTTTGATTATCAGTGTGCTATGACAGGCACTTCTACTAGCAGAGCGAGAGGAAAATGATTTAACAAAGAAAGCACATGCTAATGCTCAAGAAAGAAGTGAAGAACTTAACAAAAAAATTGAGGATGCAGATGGTAAAATCAAGCAGCTGAGTGATAGCGTGCAGAGGTTTGGCCTTTTTTTTCTTAATTGCCTGAGTGTCTCAATATTGTTTCTTGTTGATTGTAAAGGCTAGACCAGAAAAATAGTTCACATGAACACACATATCCTCCTAAAGTGAAAAGAGTCTCATATATAACTCTACATTATAATGACTGCACATATCAGACCTAGATATGCATGTGCACGTTTTATGTTCCTGGCAGTTCTAGGGAATGCCAGATTGTCACTCAAATTCTCTGCCCTTAGATAATTTGATCCAGTGTATCCCATTGCTTCGTTGCTTTCCTACCTCCTAAATACTTCCCCGCCATCTCATCTCGCTTTTTTTGAGAATATCCAGGAGAGGCTCCTACTGAGGGATTTCTCATCTCGCTTCCCTAGAAACACTTGGTGTTGATAGCAAATTCCACCACATGTCCATGGTGTGACACTCACAATTTGCTCATTTGGCACCTAATGACTTCTGACCACTGTAATTTCTGGAAGTTTTGTTTGACTGGCACCAGATCTAGAAAGTATATTTACTGGGAGCATTTTTTAATTACATGTTTTCATTTTGAAAACTCAGATGCCTTTTTAGACGGTTTGAGGAACATTTCTGTTAATTCAGAAATTCATGGGGTGCTTTGTTCCCAGTGTTCCCTTAGATTGATTTATGTGTCACTAATAGTTTTTTGTAATGGGCACTGACTTTTTCAGTGCGATTGCATTAAAATCCACTTCCATAGGCATTACTGTGAAACTACAGAACTTTTTTTTCTTTATCAACACAGGCTAGAAGAGACTGTACGAGAAAGAGAGACCCTTTTGCTAGCAGAAAGGCAGGAAAAGGAAGAAGCTAGTTCTGTAATAGCTGAATCTCAAACAAGAAATGAAGCACTTGCAAGCAAGCTTGAAGATGCTGATAAACAGGTCGATCTGCTCCACCAAGCTGTTAAAAGGTGTGTCCCAAAAAGTTCTTGTGAGCAGATATTCTATTCTTTGGTTATAAGTCTGTTTTCATCCATATCTACTATATGGTCTGATAGCTTGCACCCTATTGCTGTATGCAGATTCGAGGAGAGCATGACAAATCTGCAGTCTTCACTGAATATTGAAAAGAAACAACATGAGGAAAGTGTGGTACAACTAACTGAAGCACGAGCTAAAATTGATGAACTTCTGAGAGAAGTTGGGGATACTGATGAAAAATCTACTCAGCTCGAGACTACTGTACAAAGGTTTTTAGGTTCTTATTTACAAGTTATCTAAATGTTGTGCGACATTCATGAAGCCATTTTGATCAATTATGAAATTCTTTCTTCATTTTGTGAACATAGGCTTGAAGAAAGTTTAACCGAGAAGGATGCTTTATTGACTTCAGAAAGGCAAGAAATTGAAGCCACTAAGAAATTACTTGGTGAAGCACAGGGTAGAAACGAGGAACTACTCAACAGAATTGAAGATACTAAGAAAAGCATTGCTCACTATCAAGATGCCACCCAAAGGTCTTCTGTTTGAAGTTTACAATGCCTTATTTCTATACTCCAGGACAGTTCATTTCTGATTTATTTTCTTGTCATCCAAATTTCATCCACTATTTTTGTGCTTTATTAATGATCTTGCTGTTGGAGAACCACCTCTATTAGCATACATCGGTGCAGCTGACTATTTGCTCCCCATTGATTCAGACTTGAAGAAAATGTAGTAGCAGCAGAGAATTCATTGAAAGCGGAGAGACAGCACAATGGTGCGATCTTGAAACAGCTAGCCGACGCTCAGGTAGAAATTGGAGAGCTACAAAGAAACCTTGAAGATGCTGATAGGAGAAACAATCAGCTTCAAGATTCTTTACAGAGGTTCCTTTCTTGCCTTAGATCATTCACTTAATTTGGTATCATCTTACACAAATACTGGTATTTTTCATATCCTACTCATTCTTCTTTCAAATTACATGCATCTAGTTAGCATACAATTAGCATAGGTAAGTATCCTCCTATAAGTAAGTAGCAGTCCTCTTTGAATGGATAGATGAGGTGCTTTTGCTCCAAGATTAACATCTTTGTATACACTTAGTCATTCCTAAGGTTTGTCTGGTACATAGTGAGAAATTAAAATGTAGAAAAGATTGGATTATTCCTTAGTTGCAAGAGAGATGCTTGCTAAATCTAAAATCCTTTCACACGAGTGCAGCAGAGAATTCACAAGAGATATACTCTAATAAGAAAATTAATCAGCTTCATGATAAAACTGTGCAGGTTAGCTTCTTTCACACGAGTTATTAGTAGCTTGTCAGACATGCTCGCTGAATCTAAAATCCTGTTGTACCTTCAATGTAGAAGATTCAAGTGTTTGATCATCATTGGTCTTGTTATTTAGTAGTTATGATGTACTTTTTCCCCATATCTATAGACTTGTTGAAGATGCTACCACAAGAGATGCTTTATTGGTAGCTGAAAGGCAAGAAAACGAAGTGACCAAAAAAACACTAATTGAATCTCTGGATCAAGTTGAGGAATTAGTTAAGGAGGTTGAGTGTGCTAACAACAATATTTATCAGCTTCAAGATAATATACAAAGGTCCGTTTACTCCAAAAAAGAAACCATTCATGAAACCTGTCTGTGTGGCTTTGGCTTTTACTTTTTTGTTTCCATGCATGTAGACTTGAACAAAGTGCAACTGCAAGAGAGGCAGTTCTACTAACAGAAAGCCAAGAAAAAGATATAACATCCAAAGCACTAGAAGAAGCACAAGCAAAGATTGAAGGATTACTGGAGGAAATTTCTTCTGCTGATAAAAAAAATGATCTACTTCAAAAAACTATAGAAAGGTTTGTTTTTTGTCATAAGGATCTGTTTCTTGTTTAAACTTTACTGCTGGAAGTTACTTGCATGCATTTGCCTCCACCTTCAAAACATCCTTTATTCCTGATGCATAGGTTTTAAAAACTGTAGTTATAGGTTTTTGTCATAAAGATTTCGCTGGTGGCTTTGGTTTTTACTTTTTTGTATCCATGCATGTAGACTTGAACAAAGTGCAACTGAAAGAGAGGCAGTTATACTAACAGAAAGCCAGGAAAAAGATATAGCATCCAAAGCACTAGCAGAAGCACAAGCAAAGATTGAAGGATTACTGGAGGAAATTTCTTCTGCTGATAAAAAAATTGATCTACTTCAAAAAACTATAGCAAGGTTTGTTTTTTGTCATAAGGATTTGTTTCTTGTTTAAACTTTACTGCCGGAAGTTACTTGCATGCATTTGCCTCCACCTTCAAAACATCTTGAATTCCTGATGTATAGGTTTTAAAAGCTGTAATTATAGGTTTTTGTCATAAAGATTTCGCTGGTTCTCATCTCTTCCTCATATGCTTCCTCTCTTGTGAATTGTGATAATTAGTATTGTGAAAGATTACATAACTTTGTAATAGAAACTTTTGGTGTCGATGAGCCTATAACCTGCTTAGTTTTTTTGGAATGGGGTGGAAGGAAAATGTAGCTCCGAACATTAGAGCGAATATATGAAGCAGGCGACCTTTTCACTTGCTCTGCTGATGACCTTGTGACCCTTTTACCATGACCTGGAGCTTGTTGATAGATGAAGTACACGTGTTAAGACTATGATGTTTCTGAAGTTTTAAAGTGGGTGAATGGAAGTAAGCACTATGATATTTGATCAAAGGCGTGCTATTGCTTAAAGGAGATCATGTGGTGGTTAATTGTAGCTTGAGGCATAATGCAAGAGATGCTAAGTAGTTTTGAATGGGTGTAACCTGGAAATCCTTGAGCAATGTAGCATCCAGATTGAATATTTTTTCTCCCCCTGTCGATTTTATGGATCACGGATGTTATAATATAATCCTGAACATAGGTTAGAAGAGGGGGCAACAACGACGGATGCTCTTTACTTAGCAGAAAGGCAAGAGCATGATCAAACCAAGAAAGCATTTTCTGAAGCTCAAGAAACAAACCAACGATTACATAGGAAAGTTGAAGCAGCTGAGCAAAACATAGAACAGCTTCGGGAAAATGTAGAAAGGTCTGTTTTTTGTTTTACAAACTTATTGGTATGGCCTAGCCTAAGTTCAATATTTGTGCACTAACGGTACTAGAGTTTCACTTCGTTTATTAACACTGATTTCCTTAAATTAAGTATAGACTTGAAAAAGATGCAACAGCAAGAGAGTCTTTGCTGCTTACGACAAAGCAAAGCTATGATGGCACCATAAAAGAGCTACTTGAAGCTCAGGAGAAAAACCAAGAGTTAATGAACAAAGTAGAGGACTTGGATAAGAAAATTGTGCTGCTTGAGGATTCAGTAAAAAGGTTTAGTCTCTTTGCTTTCAAGTATCTGTATGACTAAAATCAATGATTAGTGACTGGTCAATTCTACTGCTACAAGTTCTAGGATCGCTGTATTCTGCATGACTTTGTCTCCCACCTTGTATGTGTGAGTTCTTAGTGTAATATTTCTCTTCTTTGACCTTAGATTTGAAGAAAGAATACTGGACATAGACTCCCTATTGGCCATAGAAAGATGTGAAAACAACAAGACCAAAAAAGAACTAGTTGATGCTCGGAAAGAGATTGAAGGTTTACTAAACGAAGTGCAAGATAATGTTACAAGTATAGCAGAATATGAGGACACAATAAGGAGGTCTGTTATCTCTCCTTATAGGATCAAGTCATGCTTCTCTTCTGACTCTAGAGCACTCGCCTTATATTTTATCTTCAACAGCATAACACGATGCTTTGTTCCCATTTTCTTGTGTGGTTAGACTTGAAGAAAACATGGGAGCAAAGGAGGTTTTGTTGCTAACTGAAAGAGAACAGAATGCGTCAACTTTAAAATTGCTTGATGAAGCACATTTGAAAATTGATGAATTAATAAGGAAAGTTGAAGACTCAGATAGAAAATCTGATAGTCTTCAGAGTACAATAAAAAGGTTAGGCAGAGTGATTGTGTTAGTCGGGATCACATATGCCAACTCCGACATCCATGTTTGTCAGTGTCACAACTTATGTTAACATTGGTGTCTTTTTTGTTCACATTCACAGGCTTGAAGAAGATGGCATTGCCAAAGAGGCCTTACTATTAACAGAAAAGCAAGCACATGAGGCGACAAGGAAGACTCTCACTGAAGCTTTGGAAAGGAATGAGGAATTGCTCAAGAAAATTCATGATGATGATAAACAAATTCTTCAGCTGCAGTTTACTATACAAAGGTCCATTGTATTGCCTTCATGTTATTGTTTCAACATATATGCTTACATTAAGATCCTACTTAATTCAATTTTGCAGTTGCTATGTTAACTATATTAATAACTATTATCACAGTTACTATGTTACCTATTTTAATAACTACTAGCAAAATGCTCATGCTTTGCTATGAACAAAAGAAAAATAGTGTAATGTTTTTTAAAATAAATCAAATATATTTTTATATAATATATGTTATTCACTTTTAATTATATGTGTCAATCCACTTTTATTGATTTGTTGTGTAATATTAAATAGTATCAAGGAGTAAACTGCAAAAACTACAATGGAATTAGGTGGGTGGTGGATTCACCACCATTTGGTTCTTTTAAAGTAGTATAGATTATCATAAAACATATGGCATTCCTCAAATATTTCTTCTATCAACACAGGCTTGAAGAAAATACAACTGCAAAAGAGAATTTGTTGTTGAGAGAAAGGGAACAAAATGATGCAACAACAAAGGCACAAATTGAGAGCCAAGAAAGAAATGAACAATTACTAAAGAAATTTGTGGATGTTGACAGGAAAATTGATCTTCTTCAAGATACCATAGAGAGGTACTTCATATGAATATATGATACTGTTTGTGTTTTTTAGATGTTAATGTTTTATATTTATTTCTTCAACATGATTCAGGCTCGGACAAAATTCAACTACAAAGGATGCTTTGTTGCTATCAGAGAGGCAAGAGAAGGATGCAATTAAGAAAGCACTTGCTGAAGCTGGAGAGAGAAATGAAGAGTTACTAATGAAAATTGAAGATACTAATGAAAAAATTGAACATCTTCAGAATGCCATAATTAAGTTTGTACCTTCACGAATGCTTCTTGGATACTTTATTATTCTATACCAACACAAGTTCATATATTCACTCATGCACTGCCAGCTTATGATGTCTGAATTTTGATACTTATGTTATCAGTTATTTCTGAAATTTACTAAATGATCTTGTAATGGCGTGCTTGCCAACAAAACAGACTTGAAGAAGATATAACAGCAAAAGATGTTTCTTTGGAAGTTGCAAGAGAAGAAAATGACACAATCAGAAAATCTCTTGCGGAAGCTCAAGAGAGGAATGATGAATTACTCAGGAAAATCAGTGATAATGAATACAGGATCCACTTACTTCAAGACACAGCACAAAAGTTAGTATCCGTATCCTGTATATTTTCTCAAACTGTTATGTGCTGCTGCTGGAGGGCAGACTACAATTGCATTGCCAATAACCATTTATATTATCTGTTATTTAAAAGAAATCATTATTATTTTCCAAAATTATAATGTTTTTTAAACCAGGCTTCAAGTAGATGCTATTTCAAGATTGTCTTCCTTTGTTATGGAAAAACAAGAAAGTGATGGTGCCAAGAGAGCTCTTACTGAAGCTCATGAAAGAAATGAAGACTTAATGAAGAGAAATGAAGACCTCCTCAAAAGGAATGATGATTTGATTAAGAAAATTGAGGAGTCTGGTAAAACTATTAATCAACTTCAAGAGACCTTACAAAGGTGCATTTGCATTTTTTGTTTCTTTTTATCAAATAATCTGATCAGGTTCTGCCCTGTCATTGTCCACTCAAATCAAATTACTCTTGTCCATCTTTCCATAAACAGACTGGAAGGAAAATCAGTCAACTTAGAAGCTGAGAACCAAGTTCTTCGTCAACAAGCAACTGGAACTCCACCATCTACAGCCAAATCGTCAGCTTCATGCTCAAAGATCACTAGGATCCATGTAATGTATCTTTGATGAACCAGTTTTGCATATGCTTTGCAGGATTGTTTGCTGCTCAAAACTGAGCGTTCATGTACTTTACAGAGAAGCCCAGAGAATGGACATATTTTGAATGGTGACACAAGACGAGCTGAAATGAAGCCATCAACTGACACATCCGAAAAAACACCCTCAGTGGTGAGTTCCAATTATATAGCTGCGTATAATATAAGACAATATCTTTATGAATAGTTGAACCTGTAAACTTTTCACTTGAAAATGCATTATAGGGCAATACTCCTGACTTGAGTAATGAAAAATATGTTGAACAAGGAGAGAAACTGCGAAAAGTACTTAATCAGAAATACCAGGTATTCGGCTATTGTACCTGCTGCATGTTGAATTGAAGCCTTGTGGCTTGAACTTATTTTTGTACTGATGTTTTTTTATTATTTTTGTAAATTGTAAGTATCCTCAAAGTCAGCAGCCTCAGGATGATCAGCAGTGGTTACTTACTCGTATTTCACAACATCTTGGATTTTCTGGGGGCAAGCCTGTTGCTGCTCTTCTTATATATCAATGTCTTCTTCATTGGAGATCGTTTGAAGCAATGAAGACTGGTGTCTTTGACAGCATCCTACAGGCTATAAATTCAGCAATAGAGGTTCCTGGTCTTACTCTATCTTTATCTTTCTCATCTAATGTTGATTTTCATAGAGCCCCAACTTTGTCTTGCAAGAATCTTATCAATCCAATTTCCTAGTGTAAAACATTTGACATGAATACAAAATATGGATAGGTGATATCGGTCATCATGTTTACTTACATAAAAAGAAGTCGTCACGTTTACTGTGGAATCATTGAAGTTTTGGTAAAACATGAAAAAATAGGAAATGAATCGCATCACAACAACTAAGTAGCACATCTTTTAAAAAAATTCAAATTCCTTGCAAGATTGCATGCAATTGCTCTAGCTTATGGTTACATGTCCTGATGTTGGCTTTCTCTCCCCTGAAGGCTCAAAATGATATAAGAGCATTGGCCTATTGGTTGTCCAACTTGTCTATGTTAACAGTTCTCCTCCAGCGATCATTCAAAACTACTAGGACAGCAATCTCAACCCCACAAAGGCGAAGATTTTCATCTGAGAGGACCTTTCATGGAAGTCAAACTTCAAATGCTGGCCTCGCTTATCTCAGTGGCCAATCAGTTGCTGGAGCTGCTGCATTACCCCAAGTTGAGGCAAAATATCCAGCTTTGCTCTTCAAACAACAACTTGTGGATATAATTGAGAAGGTTTATGGTATGATAAGTGACAGTGTGAAGAAGGAACTAAATCCATTGCTTGAATTGTGTATTCAGGTACTGCCGCATGTTCCTTATTTTGTTATAAAAATTAACATATGTTCATGATTTCCCAATTGAAAGGTGGCCAAATTTAAATATCCTCAGAATCCACGAACTTCTCACTCGAGTCTAGCAAAAGGCCATGCAAATGGCTTGGGGCAACAGAAGCAGCTCGCACATTGGTTGGGAATTGTAAAAGTCCTCACTGATTATTTGGATTTTCTAAGGGCAAACCATGTAGGTGACCAATTGTTATGGACCAATAGCTTCCTTTGTCAAAAAGTTCTGAATTGCACTTGTCTTATTTGGTCGAATTTGCAGGTTCCATCAGTTTTGGTACACAAACTGTTCACACAGATATTCTCTCTGGTTGATGTTCATCTGTTTAACAGGTAAACATTTTATCTTGATATTTTGTCTTGACATATGTACAAGTTTCTGATCCCTTTCCCTATGAAATAGACTCCTTTTGCGGCGTGAGTGTTGTTCATTTAGCAATGGAGAATATGTCAAACTTGGACTAACTGAACTAAAACATTGGTTGGACAACGCTACTCGAGAGGTTATTTGCTTCCCTGTTTTTTTTATGGATTTTCCAAAGCTATTGTCTTACACGTTGTGTTTGAGACAGTTTGCAGGTTCAGCCTGGGATGCATTGAAGCATATCAGACAGGCTGTTGATTTCTTGGTGCGCATTTCTTTCGAAAATATTGCTTCTGTTTTTTTTACAACTGAATCTTGTTGATTCTCAATACTGTTTTAATCATAATGCATGGCAGGTGATTTCCCTCAAACCAATGAGGACCCTGAAAGAGATACATACTGATGTGTGCCCTGTAAGTATTCTATTGAGTAAGATTCTTCCACTTCCAATCGTTAGTCCTTAGTCCTTATGTTTTCATGATCTCTTCAGGCTCTCAGCATACAACAGCTAGAGCGCATAGTTGGTATGTACTGGGATGATATCAATGGTACAAACACTATATCAGCAGAGGTTAGACGATGAGCTTCCGTATGCACTATTTATGGTCTTGTCAAGTTTTGTTCGTTTTCATTCACAAATGAATCATTTCCTGATTAGTGATTTTCATTCTATATAGTTTACATCAAGCCTGAAAAGTGCAGTACGTGAGGAATCAAATACTGTCACAACCTTTTCCATACTTTTGGATGATGATTCATGGTTAGTTTCTCTCTCGTTTTTTTTGGGAGTAATATGGTTAGCTGTTTGGTACATTTGAATATATTAACAGTTCAGATTAGGACCACAGTGTTGATGGTTCATAGTTTTACTTGTTTCATTCCTTAATGCAGCATACCTTTTTCACTTGATGACATTGCAAAGACAATGCCAGTCATTGAGGTGGCTGATGATGACTTGCTACCGTTTGTTCGTGAAAACCCAAGCTTTGCGTTTTTATTGCAAAGGGGAGACAGTTAATTTTTCTCAGCATGGAGCCTTGCGAGTTGTGGATAAATCAGGAGTTCCTATCCGTAGGGAAGGATGTACAGTTAGCATAATTCTTTTTATACCAAATAGCAGGCCATTGAAGAGTAGTTACTAGGAGGGTTTATAGGCTTCTGATTTTTATTGATTGGTTCGTTGATTGCATATTTGTGCCCAGTTTTCCCTTGAAATTTTTCTTTTCAATTTTTGGGGGCTTGTATACAGAGGCCAAGGGGGAAATGCCCTTGTGTAAGCTTAGCAGTAGGAGGTTTTGCTGTAATTAGTGAAGCTGAAACTGTGTTGTAAATGATTAAACAAAATGAGTCTCATCTCACTGCTGGTATAGATTTGTGGTTTGCTGGTTTTTAGATATATGTATGTACCGTTTGTTGTATTAAGCTTCTACACGTCTAGTGTATAGGGTTGTGCTTGCGGCGGAAGATTCATTATATGGTGCCAAATCTGCATTAGCAAACGATCAATAGTTTTTTAAATAGAAAAGATATATTTCGTTTATGTTTAGGAGCACAATTAGACTTGGCATGCCTCCAAAATAATTTCATTCTTTCACTAACAGTCTCTGATAAGAAACATTAGGGGATGCTCTTCACCCTCGTACAGTTTCGATCACTTTACTGGGAACAAGGAGCCATTGGTAACACTAAAAACTGCAGTCACAGAAGTTCATAATGTGTGACCAAAACATAATGAATTATGCTCCATGATTGCAGGATGATATTTAGGTAGAACTGATAGTAATAAAGGTATAACACAATAGGATACGCCAAATTTTGCTCGTGTTCCTCATGGAGAATAATGTCCGGTGTCCGTTGTTCACAGACAGTTACCAACCCATGCAGATTAGAGCTACTTTTACAAGCCGGCATCCAAAAGGTTCAAGAGTAGGTTTACTATCTTCGGTTGAAATCCTGAACTTTGAATGGGATGCTAATGGCAACGACCCGACTAGAATAAAGTTGTCACACTAATCCCGGTCATGGCGCGCATTCAGGTTGTGGTTACTTGGACTTGGAAGCTTTGTGCTTCTTTTTCGAGCGTGACTCTTCGTTACTTGCAACATAAGATTCGAGTTTTACATTTTTCTGTGCTTCATTATTTCTGAATTCCTTTGCTTTCTTCTGCAAATTGAGCAGATTCACAATTATGAGATGATCATTCCAGTTTGAGTAAACAACGTGTGCCACACTCTGAACTAATTAAGAATAAATGTCTGTACCTTTAAGGACTTCGTCATATCAGCAATCTCGTTATTGTCATTGGTCGACTTGGCAGATCCATATGGAACTGCAGTGTCCTCCTAAATCAAATAGTTATCTTTTAGATCTGCCAAGAGGAAAGTCACCCTGAAAATACAACAATAAGAATATCCAACCTTTGGAGGAATAAATGCAGCTTCTCTCTTTCTTTTGTTCTCTTCAGCTTTCTCTGATTGCTTTTCCAGCTTCTCTTGCCATTTCTTTGCTGACTTCTTTTTGTCACTCATGAAATATTCACCACTCTCAAGTTCAAGGTCAATCTACAATGTCCAGAATGACAGGTTAGTAAAATGGTATCGCAGCACATGAAAGAAAATAACCAGGAGCAGCAACATTTCCACTATGAGTCATAGCAATATAGCACCGCACAACAAGAAAGAAAAAATATAGCACACTGAACTATACTAATCTTCTATAAAAATAAAATGTGTGAGGAGAGCGACCTGCATAAATACATAAAATTGAAGGACTGGTAATCATCCAACTCATGAACTGGTGAAAACCAGTATAATAAAAACGTACAAGTATGACCCTAGAAATAAGTAAATAAGTTTTAAAAAATACTTAACCTTGCTAGGTTGCTGAGGTGGTGGAAAGGGTGTGTATGGTTTCTTCTCCTTTGTTATTGGTTTCTTTTGCTTTACATTTTTCCTGAGAACAGAAAAAAATAATTATGTATAAGACATGCCTTATAATTTTCAGTGGCACTGCCCCCCAAATGAAGACATGATGCAAGTTCCTTACTTCTTAAATTTCGGGAGAAACCTATCCCAGCTTTCATGGGCCAATGCAGGATTTTTTGCCAGCTCACGTTTAATTAGAAGTTCCTACAAAGTTTAACAATAATATAAGTAATCAACAATAGTTCTGTAGGAACACTCCTTCAAACAAAGTAGCAAACGTCTGAGAAATAAAACCAGTCACCTTGATGTGGTACACAGGATGTTTGATGTTCTTTATGCAGTCCTCCACAACCCTTCGGACTTGCTTCAGTCCCTTCCAGGAACCCATGGCAGCAACAGTGTTTCCCTTTTAACAAAGAAAACAGCATAACAATAGCAGTCAAATCATTTGGCATATAAGTACACAGGAGGTTGCCCACAACGCACATTTAAATGTAGCAATAAAGTAAGGAATATTGGAAAACCTGAACTAAGATGTAGCAGCCAGTCAAAATCTCTATGGCCTGCAGTACATGAAACAGCATGTGAATGAAGAGGCATCTAATCTTACAATAATGAGATGTATCAAAAAGAATCATATGATAAGCAGATTACCTTGAGGGTAGACAAATTAGGGCCCAGAAGGCGTTCTCTCCTTTTAACAAATCTTTCCTGTAGACGGCACATTATTAACAGGCTGTAGGATAAGCTAAATTCTTCAAGACTAAGTGACCGACAAACATATTAAAATACACATCAAATTAAATCAGACCAATAAAAGGAACCATAGATTTTAGCTTCTCAAGCCAGTTTGTGTATTTTGATTTACAAGACAACACAGATAAATGAGCACAGCATCCACGATGCAGGTGCTTCAGATTATGTGTTTGTATATAAACTAATAAAACCATAAACATCAGAATAGCTAAAATCTTGGGTCTGAAGCAACAATTGTATGGCATGTTGTTAATTTATTGGTGGCGTCATCACATAAAGAGTAACACAAACAAACATTTTACGTTATAATGCCAACAACATCATGGGAAACATTCAGTAAAATGTTGCAGTACATAATCAGAAACAAGAATTTAGATGATCCACATGACAAAATGACAAAAGATTCTCCAACATCCTTATTCAATATCTTTCATTATTTTATTTCGCCAATTACAAAAACTGGTCTTTAAATGTTATTGAGTGGGGGATATTTCCAATTGATAGCAAAGAAAGCTTTACAACAGTAAGTACAGTGTAGTCAAAGTTAATATTAGGAAGCAAATTGATGTTGAACCATGATAGAAAATCTACCTTGTTTCGTATTATACTACTAATCTTGATAATATCACAGCTCATCTCATCATTGAGTATTTTAATTGCCTGCAAAATTCAGTAGAAGCTTAACAACGAAACAAGTCTCACACAAAGAAACCAATAGGTCAGGGTCAGCAACATAATATTAGCAGAATGTGGGAGTAGATCATGACATGTGGCAAGGACGTAGCATACCCTTAATAGAAATCTAGATTACTTCTCAGCTTGTCAACGACATTTTCCTGCGACCTAAAAGGACTCAACGCGGTGGGTTAAAAAAGAGAAATACCTGTGGCGCTGGAACACTCCTAGACAACAATTTTATCAGTTCCTTGGCCTTAACAATAATGTAGGGGTCCCTGGTCTTCCGTGTGGTCGAAACAGTCATGGATCCTTCCACCTACACACATCATCAAGAGATGACTCCAAGCTATTGCTTCCACACAACGAACTTAGAACAAATCAAACAGATCTAATCACCCATCGCGTACCAGATTAAGCTCGCAGGCGACCCCAAACTCCTTCAACGCGCCCTTCACGATCGGCCATGCCTCCTGCAGGTACTTCTCTGCATCCGAACAAGCAAAACCTTGTCATTTCGCATCCTCATTTCGTCTCACTAGCAACCCGTTGCGGAAGAAACAAGGAGAGGCCGGATGGGGCTGGGCCGCTGGGGTGACTTGCCTCGGTACTGGGGAAAGAGCGTGGAGAAGGAGCTGACTTCGAGCATGCCGCCCTCGTTCCACGAGGGGTCGAACTTCTCTATTTTCCAGCGGTCGATGTTGGGGTCATCGTCCCACGGCTTTGGCTTGTCGTGCTTCCCCTTATGACGGGGCTTCTTCCCCTCCGACGCCACAAAGGCATTCGCTTCGCCCTCCGACGCCATGAAGGCGGAAGGGTCTAGGGTTCGATGGAGCTCAGATGGATCGAGCAGGGGAGCGGAAGTAGTGGTGGTTGTCAAGGTAATTTTGCTGATTACGGTCGGTTCCCTCGCCGCCGACGATGATGGGTGGAGAGGAGAGGAAGAACGGGGGAAAACGTGGAGGCTGCGCGGGCGCGAGGGGATACGGAGGTGGCGCGTCACTGCGTCAGGGATGGAGCGACGCGCGAGGGGATGCGGCGGAGTCGGCGGGGACGGCCTGACGGAAGGGGCGAGGGAGGCGGCGGGCGGCGGCCCCGCGTGGTGGAACGGAACTCAGGGAAGGAAAGGGTGGGGTTTAGGGATGCGTCGGTGGGTTTGGGCCTTTTGTGTGGCCTTTTATTTGTGGTTTGTCATCTAAGATATTAAGCTCGCTCCGTTTTAAAATATAAATACTTTAACATCTAAAATTTTTATTAAAATGAAAGTATTTTTATTTTTTGTCTATCAACCACCTATTATTCTAACCAGTTTAATAAGATTATAGTTTTTTCTTTCCAACCTTAATTTCTACTAAAATAACGTGAAAATAGATGTATTTTGTAAACGAGAGAGCATAGGGCTAGGAAGGCCTCCAGGGTGATGTCAACCTAGAAGTTGTAATTTTGTATAGCACTGTACACAGGTCTGCAAATGCAAATCCGCGTTAAAAAGCTAGCGAGGGCGCTCGAATTGGTGGGACACCACAATTTTTCAATCAGATTTTACCAAATTTCATTGAATTTTGTCAAATTACACTGATTTTTGTCAAATTTCACTAATTCGCCCCGTGTCAAATTGGACGGAATTCGTCAAATTTGTAAACCCCGATCATACACTAGTAGGTAGTAGCCCGATCTGGGGTGCTATTTAAATGGAATACTCCAAGAGAAACTCCTACTAGGTTCATCTGATGATCAGAGGAAGGCAAACACCTGTCAGAAACTCACTCTCTGCTGCGTTCGAACTAGCTTTTCAACTAATTAGCTCATTATTAGTACATGGTTTAATTAAATATTATATATTATAAAGTTAACAGGATGCTTAGAAAAATAATCCAAACACAAAATTCAGAGAACGTACTTTTATATAAACAGGAACATTGCATGAATTATTATGCAAGATTCACGGTCATCTCAGCTGCTCAGTTCTTAACATTTACATGGCTCAATTATTATGCAGAGACCATTACATTTACATGGCTGTTCTGAACTTGAAAGAAACCAAAGCATGCGAACAGCACAAAAACTACAGGGGGGCAGATAGCAATACAACACCCAGAAGTGCAAAGTACACCTATTTTACCTATACATATACAGTTCGTGAAGAACGGCTGCTAGAAAAGTAGTATGCATGCCGTCTTGCAGCCTTGCAAGTGAGGCAGCCTAGCAATGAACTCTGATTGCTGATGACAGTCGGCTAGTCAGATGAAATGTAGGTCCTGTCAGGATTTGCCCTTGAGCTTCTTTCGTGGTTTCAGGTCAATCACAATGACAGTAATGTTGTCCTCGCTCCCTTTCGTCAGAGCTATCCTCACGAGACAATCAGCGGCAGCTTGTGCAGCTGGATTCATGGTAGATTCGTCGTCTTCACTAGGATGGGGAGCATCGTTATTCTTGTACCACATAAGGATCTGCCGGCGGGCAACCTTGCATGCTTCCTCATTTGACATGACATCCCACAGCCCGTCGCTTGCTAGAATGAGGCAGTCATCATCTTTCGCCCGAGGAACAACAGTGATTTCTGGCTTTGGAATCAGGAATGGCTTCAGGTATCGGTCCCCTGCAACAGGATCGGCATCTCCACCAAGTTGTATAAAAGTTGCAGAACTTGAGCGAAAATGCTGTCTAATGCACAGAGAATTGGCTGAACTATTTTCTTAGTTCAACTAAATTTTCATATGGAATTAGAAGAGCAGTGTTGTCCAAGTATTGAAATAATAATGGAATTATTAAGACAACGCCAGATATGTGAACAAATACAACTAATACCCAGTATTAGCCATGGTCACAACTTCCAGACTTGCTTGTACAAAGCATAACATAAGTATACAGGGTACCTTGTTCCTTCAATAAGAGGGCTTTTCTACTTTCGCAGGTAGCTTCTTAAGCACATCTGCATCTAAATCTGAATACTTTCACAAGAATATATTTAAGTTCCCTGACAACTTCATCCCCACCCCTAAATTCCAAAGCAATGAACCAGAACATGATTGAGGAACAGAGAGAAAGCGTAAACATTTTTTCAGATGTAAACAAGCTGTGGAACCAAATGCTAATTGCTAAAGTTAAAAAAATGGACACTTCTTTGCGAGTTATGTTTCATGAACTGAAACGAGCTATGTGAGAGCAGACGACCTTATAAATGAAACTTAGAGATGAATGACACATCCGAACTTGTAAAAAAATGCACCGACATGACAACATAATACGTATAGAAAAGAATCACCCGCTTCATACTAATATAAATTGTGGTATGAATTCAACTTAATTGTGGAGCAATCAATATGACCAGGATGTTTCCCTACAGCTTCAAAAAGGTATGATGATGTCCGAGAGGAAAAAAACCGAGACAAAGATACGGTCAAATCTCCAAATTAATTGAGTTTTTCCTTTAGTAGCACTAGGCCCTTATGGACTTGGACCTACCACCGGTCCACCGCTGTGGTTGATTTATTGCATCAAATCAATAATTCTGTATTATGCTACATAGGCAACACAGTTTTACAACATAACCTTTGAGTTGCTATGAGCCTATGACCTTACATGTTTTCTACCTTCAGCTTCTAGAGTTCATGTTCAGTTAGCTGATTTGGTCTAGCAATCTTCTGTTTTTCATTGGTCAAAAAGGCTTAGGCCTAAATTATCATCCCAAATTTGGTATAAGGCCTGCTTGACATCATCAATAACTTAGCCTATCCGGTAAGATTGGGGATGCAAAAAAAAAAACTTACCGATTGACCTTGACATAGCGAGTATACCAGAGACTCGGTACCCATTCCAGTCGATGACCTTCCCTCCTGCGGCCTCAATCCTTGCGCGCTCATCTTTCCTATCGGGCTGGAATACCAAAAGAATAATCAGATGCAAATTATGCCTTAACCAATGGGATCTAAGTCTCTAACTGAATAATGGACTCTGATTTGTACTTTGTGGTCGATGGACATAGCAATGGGCTCCTTCCCGCGGCAGAGCACAACGCGTGAATCTCCGCAGTTGGCAGTTATCACATGAGAAGAGCAGACAACTGCAACAGCAGCAGTGGAGCCTACGTTGTCGGCGGCGACAGGTTCAAATTGAAACTCCCCGACGCCATTGGTAAGCGTAAGCCTGCTTGCTCTCCCGGACACCTCGTCGTCTACCCTCTGGAAACAATCACCAAAAACTTTCTCCCACTGCACCTTCACGTCCACCTCTCCCAAATCCCTTAACCCCATCTCAGTTCTCAGAACTTCTCTTAGCACAACGTGGATCCTGTCCTGGCAGTAGTTCGCTACCTGCGCGAGCAGCACAAAGCATGAGCAGGAGGTCTCAAGGTTGAACGGTTCAAGCGTTCTTCTCTGACCCCCAGAATGAATCACTTGGCAGTTGGCGAGATTACCTCCGAGCCGCCGTGTCCGTCGTAGACGCCGAACAGGTGTGCCGGCAGCCGAAGCGCCGCGGCGTCGAAGTCGAGCCCGAGCCCGTCCAGCTCCCTCCGTCCAGCGAGCATCCGCACCGGCACGTCGGCGAAGCGCGGCACGGCGGCGCACGCGTCCTCCATCTCCGCGCCGCGCCCGCGAGTCGCGGCGCAGCCCCACAGCGGCACGCACTCCATGAGGTACACGCTCCTCTTGCCGCACGCCGCCCCAGCACCGCGGGACGCGCCGCCGCCAAGATCGGGCAGCCTCTCGGCGCACCCGGCAGCCTGCCTCGCGGCTCCCCCATCTCCGGCGAACACCGCCGCCGCCATCGCAGGAGCAACGGCCACCCACGCACCCCCAACCCCCGGAAGGATCTACGCCAACGCCGACGCGCGCGCTTGGCACTTCCGCATCGCCAGGACGAGGAGAGTGGGAGGAGCGCGAAGTCGCGAAGAGAAGGAAACAACGGGAGAGGGGAGGCGAGAGGGGAGCGGGACAAGTGTGATTGATGGCGACGAGGGCGTGGGGGACCCGTGGGGTTTGGTTCGGGAGGCGTGGCGCGGGTGCGTGTGGGCTTGTGGGTGGACGGGGAAGACAGTGTTGCGTGTTCGAGGGTGGCGGAGCGGATGCGGGAGGTTGACAGGAAGGGCAAGGAAGCGGGTACGTGGTGCGGCACGGTTGGATGCGCCGTGCGTGACGTGTCCATCCTTTACTATCCTATATTTTACTGTTGATCTACAGTTTGATAAATTAATGAACCAAGATAGGGTCCACACCTTCTGAGAGCTCTTTTTAAAACACGGGAATTTTACAAGAATTAATCCAAACTATCTAATTTTTTTTTAAAAAAAATACTCTATTTCAAATGATGAAAAAAATTGGATGGTGTTTCAATATTTAGTGAACGATATTTTATAAGTTGATAAAAATATTTTGGAAAAATAAATAAAGTGAAACACGATTAAAACTAAGTTGAAACATTTTACTTGCACGTATGAAATATTGAAATATTGAGTTTGAACCACTGAAACATAATAACAAGGATGTTATATATATAGTTGTTTCTTAGTATTATAAATAGTATCATCGAATATTGTATCTATTTGAAATATTTTTTAACAATACGATGAAATTTTTTTTCACTGAATATTAAAACATCGTTTGATTTTTTAAAATCTTATACACTCTAAATAAAATATTATTGTAAGTTAATAGTTATAATATAATATTAAAATTGGAATTTTTTATTAAAAATAATATTATAAAATAGAAAATAGAAAACATATAATAAGTAAATTAATAGAGAAATTGAAGTGTTAGCCACTAAGGGCTCCTTTGGAATGGAGTTTTTTCAAAGAAAATTTAGAAAATTTAGTGTAATTCTTATAAAAATCATGAAAATTTTCCGTGTTCGAAAGGAGCCTAAGTACCAGGAGTAACGACTAAGGCTACTGGCGCTGGGCCTGCGTTGAGAGGGAGAGGTCGCCGTGCAGTGGAGTCGCAGTCACGACAGGTTGCACACCTGAAATCTGGTGTCACCGTGGCTCTCGGCACAGCTCTGGGAACAGCAGTTCTGTTCTCCTCTTTTTCCACACAATGGCACAATTGTGTTTTGCTACTGTCTACTGGGTGTGTTTTTCTTGACATGATTTGTTTTTGGAGAAAGTAAGTGTGCGAAATCATGTAAGAAACGGCCCTCCGCACCTCCTTACAAATTGCAAATATTGATCTGTTGAGGATCAACTTTGCCTTGGATCTGTTTTAGTGAAAATCTCATGAGTCATGACTGCGGTAATTTGGTATGAATCTTACACTATTTTATATGTTTTTATTTCCACTACCTTTTCTAGATGCTCTAGATCAAAATCATACGTAATCCCATATTCCCATGTTTATCGTATTCTAGAGTACCAATAGCAGTCTAGTACACGCACGTATGTTGTATTTACAATTATGCACCGGGCAGTTTTAAAAAATTGTTTTTCGTCTGGTCGCTCTCATTGGACGACGCGATGCTTACTCGCACAAAATCTCAATAAGCACCAGATATTTTGCTTGTTGGAGTGTAGGCCAAGTTGCCATCAATGACCTGTGTAGGCGGGGTCGCCGGGGCCATGTGTCATTGTGTCCCAACGAACGGGTCTGGGCCTGGGGGGCCGGGACCCGAACAGGGCCGCGCGACGTTTCCGGTGACTTTGTCCGCGGCGCCGGGAGTCCACGGACAGGTCCACGCCGGTGGGGGTCCCAGTGGCTCGCGCCGGCCCGTGCGCGCGTGACGCTTGGCCGCGGCCGGATGGAGACGGCGGGGGGCAGACGACCTCACGACCGACGGGGTCGTGCTCTGTCTCAGCTACCGGCCTACCGCCGTGCGTGGCGACGACTTCTTCGCCATAGACCGATGCGCGTCGCGCTCCCGTGGGCCGTCGCGTTCCGACGTCGCGTTCACGGTTCACGGTTCACGGATCATGGACGCTTGGCACGCTCCCTGCCTCCCTGCTCGCCGTTCCCGTTGACGAGTTGTCCACGGTTGGTGCTCTCGGCTCTCGTATTCCCGCTCCTCGGTGGCGACCGGTGATTCGAGTTTTGGTTTGTGTCGGTCGGTTGATGAGACTGAGTTGCTGAAGTGGAGGACAGTGTCAGTATGGGACGAAGGATTTGTATAGAAAATTTCGTGGATATATATTTATGTATCAAGTTGCTTTCTTTTTAATCCACGGATGTCTCGTTTTTCTTGTTGTCAAAAATATTATAAATTAAAATTTTAAAAATATATTTTTATTTCATATTGGCTCCTCGCCAATAAAAGTATATAAACATATGATTTCAATAAGTATAATAACATATTAGTACCAATTAAAAACTAAATAATAAAATAAACTAAAACTGCACCACGTTTATAACAAGTACGTAGGATAGGGTTCTTGAGGCAGAACAACCAGATCGGCACCTGGACACAACACCGTGGCCAACAAATATTGTACAGTAGTACTTTTAGATAAGAAAATTTCGGTTTTGCTATTTATCAATCTATTTTTTCTTATACAACAAATAGCCTAAATTTATATAATCCTAAACTATACAACTTTTATACACAAACATGGTGCAAATTTTAATTCGCTCCATTATTTATTTTTTTGATTGGTGCAAATATGTTATTATACTTATCTAGATTATACGTTTAGTAATAGTAAAGATCCAAGTTAATGTATACATTTTAAATTTTAATTTAGAATATAAGAATAAAGAGACACGTGATTTATTGAATATTAATCTAGTAGGTTAAAATGTAGTTGGTAAATGTCGACGGGTGGTCGAGCAGCCCTCCTCGGGGGGTGCCCGTGGAGATGATTTGTATTGTAGGGAAGCGCTGCACTCAAGATCTCAATGGTTGCCAAGCCCATGAGAATAGGATTGGCCGGAAGACAGAAAGATTTAGAGTGGTTCGGCCTCCCGATAGGGTAACGAGCCTACGTCCACTGTGAGTTTGTTGGGATGTTTCACTAGTCAAGAAGAGAGTTACAATGGATGGATTACAAAAGCTAGGGCTCCAGAATGCCTATGTGTTGCCTCGAAGAAGAAGCAGTCGTGAAGTCTAACTTGTGAGTGTGTGTGTGCGCGTAAGACGTAGTGTTGTCATGAACGTGGGGGTCCCGTGCTTCGAGACCCCTGGCTATTTATACCCCCGTTGGGTCTAACCTATCGTACAGCACGCTTCGATGGGACTTAGCACGGCTTGATCGGACGCAGCACGCCCTGATGGGACGCGGCGTGCTGCCTACTCCCCAACTGCTCCCTGGTTTGACGCCGCCCGGCAGCCCTATGCATCTGTCACGCCTGAGCCTCCGACCATTTTGCATCGTGTCGCATTTAATGCGCCACGCTGCTTTCGGCTGGCTCAGACGGGGTCGGTACGATGGGCCTGATGGGCCCTCTGCCTGGCCCAA
>KE372579.1:347284-358976 GCA_000418225.1 Zizania latifolia | reverse complement strand
GCGTAGCGCTCGTCCACCGCCGCCCTCGACCCTCCCTTGTCCTTCATCTCCCGCTCGCCTCCGCCGCTCGCTGGCCCCGCCGCGTGCGCCCACTCGACAACGAGCCCCTCGCGCTCTGCCACGCTCTGTGTGCGCGAGAGGAGCTTGCTATGGACTTGTCCGCGTCCCTCCCGCTCGGTGGTGCCACCCTCTTTGTGCTCGAACGCGAGTGCAGAGCAGACAGAGCATCCAGGGTGGAGCGGGCAATCCGGCAATGGAAACGGAAGCGGCGTGTGGGCTAGGCCCATCTGCAGTTGGGCTGCCACCTGATGGCTACGAGGAATCCAAGTAATTTTGTGGGCTTCCGTAAGTTGGGCTAAGCGCCCGTCCTTCTACTAGGCATTCGGAAGTTTCTCGTGTAATGTTTCAATTCTAAGAAAGTGGCTGATAAAAATTCAAAGAAGCCAGTGTTTTTCATGTATGAATTCTAGCTCATTATTAAATTATGTAATTAATAAGTTTTATAATGTAGAACTAGAATCTGAATCGATTAGAAATTTTAAATTCTGAAAGTAGTTGCATTTGTGAGAAACTCTCTTAGCGTTTATAGCTGCCAAGTCAACATAAACACCTCTCAAAAATAAAAATAAGTCAACGTAGACGTAGCTAGTAAGAACTGAATTTTTCAAAGGAGGCATGTGCCAAACTTGAAAACTCATACAGGGTGGGCATATGTCAATTCTCGATTGTGAATAATAACCACTCCAACCAGCAGAGCATCGTTGATGTTAGGCATCATTGCACCAAGGGTCCGAGACCACCGATGATCCCCGTGTGGCCGTGTCCATATTGCTTTGCCCATAAAAATACAGTTTGGAATATGTTCGCATTCCCCATTTCGCCCAGCTTCTTCGTAGACCATCCTACTTTCGTGACAAGCACGGCTTCCTATTCGTTTCAAATCCAAATGACACTTTGAAACGATCGGAATCGAGTTTTTATTTTCTCGCAGAAAAGAACAGTACTGCAGCTAACAGTCGAGCACCATGGCGCTGGGGCCGCGCGCCTGAGCACGACCAGCCAGGCAGGCTGCACGCCTGCACCTGCACATGCGCGCGCCCAGGCGTGTGGCGCCGCGCCGGCCGCCGGGCGATCACCACCACCACGCCAAGGATCTCATCGGAGCGATGCATGAGTGCATGGGCGAATCCTCCCGCCGCTCGCTGCGCAGGGATTCGAATTTGAGCCGGCCCTGGGTCCTCCGATGACGGATGGGATCGAGACGGGACGTCGTCCGACACGCACCTGCGGGCGGGTCTGGGCAGGCGACATGCCGCTCCGGTCGGCGTACCGACGGGTATTAGACAGCCTACGGTTGGGTGGGTCAGGCTCGCAGCGTCACGTCCTAGTCGTCGACAGCAGGCCCGGCCGAGAGAGGGCGCGTGGGGACGTGGGGTGGCCGCCTGGCCGGCCCCAAACCATGAACTAATTATAGTATGATGAATAAACGTTACATGTATAGATTGTATTTATAACACGATTGGTATGTAAATATTTCGAAGTATATATTTAATAAGATTTGTTTTTAGTTTTGTCCTGGTCCACCAAAATATCTTGACATACCCTGGTCCATGTTGTTCTCTCATTTTTCAGTTTTTCTGCTCCATTAGTGTTAAGTGCTCCCGAGGGAAAATTAATAATTTGTTACTTATAAGATAACTTCTTAATTATATTTTTATCCCGTAATAATAACATTTAAAATCATCTAAGTTAATAAAATATAACACAAAATGGTAAAAAAATTAAAGACACCTCTAATCTATGACAAATTATTAAATTTCTATCTAGCATCAAATAGCTGGCCTAATACAGTTTACAAGCTGGAATGTGACCCTCTAGCCACAGCATGCGTTGAAGCTAGCAGATAAAAAAGTGAAACAGACATGATCGAGCTTGAGTGTGAGGGTGACTGCTGACTGGGCTCTTTTCTCTGATTTGATCCCCTCCATTGATGACCGGTGGACCCGTCGCTGAAGGGAACAACAGGAGGCATCAACCCCTTCATCCGCTCATCCGCTCGATCGACCACTTGCAGCGAGAATTGGGGTTAAAGTGAAGTCGGCTAAAGGGAAAATTCACTCGACCTGACCAAAAGCGGACGGAATTCCGATCCAACCGCGATCCGAGCTTTATCTCCTCCATAGTCCAGTCCACCTCTCCGCCGCCCCCATTTCGTCGTGCTTCACAACCGTCCGTGTGTTTGTAGATTTGGTTTGAGAGCAGGGTGATACAATTATATTTTAGTTTTTAAGTATAGAATTATTCTTTTTTATTTTTTATGTATAGTATGATTTTATCTAACTTTTTATTATCATACTATCCATAAAAAAATTAGATGAGCTCGTTTATATTTAGAGAAATATTATTCTATAAAAACTACTTTATTTCAATATATTTATAAAAAATAGTATAAAATGATTACTAATTTACCACTGTATCACATAAACCAACCAAACAAAATCCGTTAGCCACTAGCAAAAACTTCCACCACACGTACTGTTCGTAGTGTTACCGGAAAGTCTCGTCGACTACCTACTATTGCACGTGTTTCCAAGGCTTGGTACCTCTCGCAGGTCAAAAGCATGCATCGCCGCTTACCTATATTATCCTTCGTGTCCGACGCAAGCGGGTCGCTCTCGCTCGGTTGCCTGTACGTCGAGTCAACCGCTCTGGCGATGGTGGAAACAAGCACGGGATTCCACCGCGCTTCGACCTTGCGTTAGTCGAATGCGAATCACGTCAGCTGGCTCCTGGCCAGGTTTCACGTTACTGACCGAATGTTAAAGACCGGACCCTATCATTAGGGAAAAAACCATGGTTTCGAGAGAAACCGATAGATTCTGGAGAAAATTCTCAAACCAAAACTGAGATCAAAAATCTTGTCGAGACAGTGTGTTAAAACGGTTTTTGATCGGCATGGGTCTAAAATAGACTGTAAAGCAGTGAATCTTGACGAAGTTGAGTTGATTTTCACATCGAGCGCCTGGAGCTATCTAATGAGTCAGTAATTTTTATGAGTTAGTGTTTCAAATGTCATACTGTTTTATAGGAACTTTGTTTAGAAATTTTTAGTTTTTTATTTAAAATTTAAAATTTTGAAACGCGTCGACCAAATTTTTTTTCCTGTCAGTAATGTCGAAAACCACGAAAACTGATCGGTTTTCCGTTTTTGTTGAAAAGATGATACCGCTCCTGGCTCACGCAGTTATCGGCTTCGATTTGATATTTTAGATGAGCTCCACTCAAATTTGTCGTTAATTTGTAAAGTGATCTTTACTAACAGTTCAAAATATTTATACATGTATTGGAACATGGTGGATTGGTGGTAGGGGTTTGCACAATTAAAGTAAGTAAGGTCATATTTATTTCAGTTTAAAATTATTGTAATCAAACTGATAGTTGAGGGTTATAATAAGTTAACTTTTAATAATTTATTAGAAAATAAATTATGAGTTATGTGATAATCTAAATTATTGATAATATAAAATATTATGTTTGGACAGTGAAAGACAGTAAAACTTTCAAAATAAAGTGTGAAGATTATGAGATAACAATTGATAATTTCTATAAAAGTAAATGTGTATTTTAGTCTTTGTATATTAATAAGCTAGAAACTATGGTTCACAAGCTTATTAAATTAGGTTATAAATTATAATAAATTAGTCTAATAAACTAAATTATAACCAGATTATCATGGTCTCAAACTAAAGCAAACTGGACTAACCTTGTCGTCATTGCCGCTGTACCAGTAGTAGTAGTTACCGGCCTCATCCTTGGTTCGGTGTATTGAACATGCAGTAACAGTGAACATTCGACGTGCAAAGCAATGATTGACAGGTACACCATTATCAACTGGGCGGGGTATAAATTTTGTTTATGCACGCTTGCAGACTGCAGAGTAGTGCAGTTGGCGCTTTGAAAAAAGGAAAGGACACGGGGGAATCGCACGCTGGGAACTTGTGGTCGCTGTAACTGTCACGCATGCATGCATGCACGCATATTTGATATTTCATCCCATTTTTTGTCAGCCGCTTCATGACTGCTTTGCTGGTGATCGTACGGCTGAGATTGCGATGTCTGCCTTTATGCGTTGCACAGGTACTGCCATCTCACGTACCTAACAGCATGGTCCTTGGCTGACTGGGAAGAACATATCATTCATAATCGTAATAATTCCGTGCCCTTCTGCTGATCGGTGATTCGGTTCAATCGACTGCGTGCATATATATATTCCTCGGATCGTTGGTGAGTAGTGACCACATTGGTGTATATGGTTCATCGTCTGCCAATGGTCCATGCTCCATCGAGATTCGAGAGGAGACGATGAAGAAGAGTGTCGGTCCGAACGCTCGTGTCCGGTGGAGCCGTGGAGTTTAGCTGCTCTGAGACTGAGATTTAGAACACGAATAAGGACGTGCTTACAAAACACTACCTCTAATTTAATAAAAGCATCATATATTAATACATTCTTGCATACTGTTACTTGACAGTTCTATTATATCCGTTCTAAAAATATCACGTTTTTAGACATGATACAGTCTTCAATGTATATATATTTTACATTGTTTTCTAACCACATATTTATAAAATATATAACTAGATAAAAGTGGACACCTTACTTTCACCATACTCATTACATGCTAGCTCTAGTTGTAGTTGCCTGGAAAACAAGATCCAAAGGTTCTACCTCGGCAGCACGTCCGGTTGCCATCAGAGACAATACATCAGTGACACGCAAGGCACCTCATCGCCGGTTTGCTTTCCTTCTCGGCCGCCTTCCGTAAAAAGAACAGAAAAGTGGATAATCTTGCTAATCGTGGGACTCCATCACCATTCACCACTGAATCCGGTCGTCGAGTCACTCTGCTTTTCAAAATGCTCCACGCATGGTACCGCAACATGTGGCCTTTTATCACACTCCCGGTTTGCATGGAGCATTACAGCAAAGGATGACCTCACGCTGGACGTAGCGTGGCAACAGTGTTAACAATTCCGATAAAGGACTGGTTCCCGCCACTGGCAAGACGAACGATAAGCAGAAATTTAAATTCTGAATTCTGAATTTTAAAAAATTGAACCAAACGGTTATCAAGGGTTTGTCTCAGTTATCACTCGCTTCTACCATTGTGCATCTTGTTTGGCTAACTGGTTAGTCACGATGACCAACCAATTTACGTATAAACGAATGGTTTAAAAAATACATAAAAAACATATAAGATATAGCCAAATTTAAATATTTTTGAAAAACAGATTCACCGAAATGCATCATAAATAACATAGTATTTATATGATTTTTCAAATATTTAAAAAAAATCAAAATTAAGATTAAAATTTTAAACCGAACTATCTATTTTACCGAAACCGGTCCAGTCCGACGACAGGTATCCCCGTAAACTAACGGTAACGTGAACCTGCGTAGACATTAAACCGTGGACAAATTTATCATTGCTAATTGCCTGCTCCGATCTATCGAGTACATTGGACCATTCCTAATCATGGTTCTTGCTTTTAACCACCTTAAGCTGTATATATACATAGCTTAAAAGGCACATTTGATCTGTAATTAAAAATCAGTGTCCACTATTAGTGGTCTCTAATTAATGATTAATGAAAGCTTATTTGAGAAGCAATGTTCATATGCTAATTGAGATATATAAAAGATAGGCAATTCAGTTGTGCTTCAATTCCTTATCTATATATCCACCAAATAAACCGGAATCACATCGGATCATCTGTAGTAGCAACTAACCACTGCAGAGGATCATCTATATATCACCAAATAACCACTGCATTAGGGTAACAAACAGTCCCTAAAACACATCTGGTTACTGCATCAACGTTATTTTAATTCACATAACTGTAGAGCAAGACTCAGACTACACAATAGTTCTCTTTCCAAATAAACCAGATCTCGATCTACAGCGCATTGACAATAAACTAGGAATTTTAGTGCTCATAAATTCTTCCAGGCTAGACCATAAGCCAATACTTGAATACTCCGTGGCACACAAATAAAATATTTTATTTTTGACATAAATTAATAAACAGGATTAAAAGACCAAAATACTTTATGTTGATAGATAAGAGAAATAAATTTTTTTGATTTATGAACTGAAGGTATATAAGGAAATATAAATAACGTTTTTTTTGAAAAAGTTGAAATGCTCAGAATAATGCCGTTTGAGGATAAAGTTTGAGGGTTAAAAATAAAATTCTAGAAACAAAGTGTTTTGTATAAAGTTAAAGTGTCAGAAATAGTTTTTTTATAAAATTGAAATTATAGAAATATTTTTTTCGGATAAAATATACTATTATTATTATTAAGACATGTAGAGTGGTACCGTGACATAGCACAGCAGGAGTATAGACTAGCTGCAGGGGCCATAATAATCTCACTGATTTATTGGTGCTGTCCGCAGAAAAGGACGGAGCAAAACCCCACGCGGCCACCACCACCAACGGGCAACGGCTGGCCTGACCACTTCACCAGCCAGACTACCACCTAACTAAGGAGACGGGTGTTTACATCCTTAGACTAAAATTTAATTTTTATCACATTAGATATTTGGATGCTAATTAAAAAAACTAAATATAAGTTAATTATAAAACTAATTATAAAAGCCTAGGCTAATTCGCGAGACGAATCTATTAAACCTAATTAATCCATCATTAACATATGTTTACTGTAGCACCACATTGTCAAATCATGATCGACATCCGATATGACGGGGCTAAATTTTAGCCTGCGGGAATAGCGCTAATTGCAACACTGCCGAACAAACAGCAAACCTCAATCTCTGTGGCTCAGACCATTTCATACCGATCTCCGATATAATTCTATATTCATATTTTTATAAATTTTAGATATATTTTTAACAACTTCTCAATATGATTTCTATTTTTAAAATCTCAAAATCCCATCTATCATCTCTATTTTTCGTTTTTTTGTGAATGACTCTTGTTTTCTATCTGTACTCTATCAATTATCGGTGATACAATAAAGAGGAAAATAAAAAATGATAAATAGAGTTTACCTGTCAGAGCAAAACATAGACAATATAAATTTTGAAGTAAAGAGTACAAAATCTTAAAAGTAAATTTTATTAGAAATTCTTTCTATATTAGATGTAGGTTGTCTTAAAAGATGGTCTTAACACTAATACTCACACGCCCACAACCAGAAACCTCTCCTCGTCTCGTCACCACAAAAGTCCACAATACCGCACAACACACAGTCATCACAGAGGCACACACCACAGATCGAGTCCTCTTCAGTCTCGGCAGTAGGCACCGCGCCACCGCCCCTGCCTGCGGTGAAACCAAACCTCGAAAAATAAACAAAAGTTTCCCTCGCGGGCCGCCCTGCCGGCTAGTGCGCGCGGATCGCGGCGGAGCTAGCACTTTTGGTTTCTTTTCGGGAATGTACCGGTGTAAACCATCTATCTCGTATAACCTTAAAAATTATGAATCAAGATTACAAGATACTAATCTAATAAATAAGGTTAATAGGTTAGAGACAAAGGGACAGGGGATTCGTAAAAGTGGTCTACCCCGTACAATCTTAAAAACTATGAATCAAGACTATAAAATGCTAATTCACTGGATATGATTAGTGAAGCTAGAGGCGAAGGGGCAGGAGGAGATTCGCAAAAGTGGCCGGCGGTGGAGCGAGAACTTAATAGCAAAATAATCCCACTACTAATTCTATCTATTATATTAGTATCTTATAACCTTTTTTAAGGTTGCACGGGACGTATGTACACCAGATACGTTCGCTCTCTTCTTCGTCGTCTCCGCCTCCACCTCTTTCGCGATTTCTCCCTCCCCTTGTCAAAGCTACTAGGATTCTGTCTGATCCGGTGACCCTTGTTGGGTTTATGCTCGTCTCGCTTCGGTTCCCCACGTTTGCTTAACTAGTCGCCGCCGCCGCACCCGAATATTTCCCACTTCGCTCTCACCGCCACCTGCCCACCCACTCGTCCGCGTGACGTCCGCGTCTGTGAGCGCCGTGGGGTGTCGTCGGGCGGAGTGCCGCCGACGGGCGACGGTGCGGGGCTTTTCCCCGGGCGGCTGAGATGTGATCGTGGCGAATCCGGGCTCTGCCGCTTGGCTGTGAGGTGGGGAGGGGAGGCCAGGAGATGGGGCGGCGCGGAGGAGCAGGAGGGGCGTGGGGCGGTGGCCGTGCCGTCCTCGCCGCCGCCTCGATCGTCTGCGCGATCGTGATCCGTGGAGCTGTAGGTATGTGCCGTCGGTGGGCTGCTCTGTGCTGTGCTGGTCTGCTCCTTGGGATTTTTGGGACCTCCCTTTTGGTGTAGTTTGATCAGGATCACGCAGGGCCGAGCATGAATGCTAGAGCGGCTTCCTTGTAAGAATTTTGGGGATTGAGTTGCCAAAACCCAGAGCCTTCGGCGTTTGTTTCGTACTATTCTTAGTTTTCCGTTTTTTCTGTGAAAATGGTGCGTATACTCTTCATGACAATTGTAGTTATCATTGTTGGGACCTCTGATCCTTCGATTTGGACGGGAGATTGATGTTGAAGGTGTTGTTTATAGTATGGTGGGTTCCGTGAATGTAACATCTGCTAGGATCCCAAAATACAGTAGGTTCTGCCCCTGAAAAAATCGTCCTCTTAAGCCAAGTAGAAGGAAGAAGAGGACATCTGCTAGGATCCCAAAATACAGTAGGTTCTGCCCCTGAAAAAATCGTCCTCTTAAGCCAAGTAGAAGGAAGAAGAGGACACGTTTAAACTAAAAATATAGATGCTTCAATTCCGTGTACCTAAAATTAGGGCAGTGGTGAGTAGCTTCGTCTATTTCATTTCATACCTTTTATATTTCATCGATTTCGTTAAGATATCCAAAATTACTTTGAAATAATTATAACCTTTCTGCTTATTTACAGGCCAAGCCACCCCTCCTTCACCTATGATTTCTCCAGCTATTCAAATTGGCAATGGAGTTCCATATCCTCATCTCCAAGAACAAGTGCCTGCAGCTTCACCATCTCTTCCAGTTCAGCCGCATTTGCCTCGTCCTACAATTGCTGCAGAGACACCAGCTGCTACACCTTTTTCTCAACAGCCGTCCTGGCGTAAGATCTCTCTGGATCTGGATTATGTTCTCACTGTTTGTTACACTATTTCATTAATCTTTTGATTTCCTCTAATTTCATGTATTTCTATGTTGATTAGAATCTCAACCTCCTCCATCTCCCCCTTCTATTGGCAACCAATCAATACAGCTGGCTCCGTCACCTATTAATGACCAGCGTAAGATTGTTTGACCTAGTATTATACTTGTTATAATTTTATTAGCTAATGAAATGGTATTCCTAACTCAGAATGTGTTGCAACATATCATTAACATGTCAGCAACTCCATCGTCCCATACTCCTCAAACAGGCCAGCACAGATCTAGAGTGCCAGCTGCTTCGCCACCAGTAGAATTACCCATCCAAAAGAAGCCATTAGCAGAAGGTATAGTTATTGATCTGTAGCTGTCTGACTGGCATATTTATTTCATAGTGTTCCTCCTTTTCTAGTCTGGATTTTGCTGTAACCAACATTTGACATCTATGGCAATTGTACCACCAGCATCCATCACCCCTTCATCCAATCGGGACAAGGATCACACATCAGTTCCCAGCCCTCCAAATAACTTACCAAACCACAAAATCTTACCACTAAAAGGTGCAGTCTCCCTAATTTACTGCAATTTTGTTCTATGAGATTTCTAGAAGAGCCCTTTGATTGGGAATAGGCACAAGGTAGACTGACCGAACCCCCTTCCAAACCCAGCTCATGTGAACAGAGGCAACATTCCTGCTTCTCAAATTTCTATGCATCAATAGCATCATGCCATTCAACCCCCCTGAGTCAGGGACAAAGTTTGCATTCAAATGGTACTGGCCTCAACTAGATCATACAAATTTTATCATGTCCATTAATGTATTCCAAATAGAGTTCTTTTATGATCCATTGGAGGTACCTCGTAGTGTAATTTTTTACCTCTTTATACCTCCCAACGACCTAAAAGAACTCTTCCAATCATATGATGTACATTATCTGCTGTTCGTTTGTCACCAATCAATTCTCATGTTGTCCATGGGATTAGGAATTGTGGATCTGTTGCTGCACCTCCAGAGCTACCCTCTATCCCTTCAACCCCTGCTCATTAATCATTATTGTCCACTCAGGAGGTGGTCTTCTCATCCAGTTAAACCTCTACAAACTTGTCTTGATTGTGATACATCCTATGTATGATGGGCAGGCTCATCTACTTAACTGCCATCACGCCTCCATCCATCAATACCCAAAGTTATTTACTGCTATTAATTTATCCATATCCGAGAACTACATCCCACCCAATTGAGAATTTTATGAAACATTACATTAGTTTGCGCTGAAATTAATTCCAACAATATATGATGCAGGGCCTCCTCTCCCTCCAGTTCCAACAACTTCACCCCCAGTTTTTGCGCCACCCATCAGATCTTATCCTCCGTTCAATACCAATAAGCCACACATACACAGTATGTTTCTGAAGCAATTTTTATACAAGAATTAGATCTGGTAGAGAATGCTTACCATTTTCTTGTAATGAACTATGCAGGATCAGCAGAATCTCCAGCAATAGTGATCCATCCTGCGAACCGTGGGAATGCCCATGGAGTTCCAGTTGCAGCACCTTCAAAAGGAAGGCATCACCATTCCATGCCTGTGAATAATACACATGGAAATACCCAAGGAGCTCCACTTGCTGCACCTCCAAAGGGAAGACATCACTATTTCTTGCCTGTAAATAATAGTCACGCAAAAGGTATCCCACCAACTATACCAACTACCATAATGAACCTATTACTGATAATAAAATGATTCATCAAGTTGTGTCATGCAGGACCTGCTTATTCTCCTTCAAAGTCTCCCAGCATCCATAGGAGAGGACATGGCATTGCAGTTGCTGCACCTCCAAAGGAACATTCCAGCAATTTAGCACCTGCAAATCATAAGCACCACAAAGGTACGCTGATAGTGAAAATAGAATTTATAATAAATGTACTCTTCTCAGTAAGGCAATGTTTGATGCAGGCTCCTTTCCTGTCATAAGCCCTTCCCCACATAAAGCTGATAATGCTTCTGCAAAGAAACATGGACATTCTGGTTTACACCATAGTCCATCACCTGCACCTGTAGGCTTGCCTCCATCTGAAGGAAATGGAAATCATGCATATTCTCCACATCATTCCCATGAATATCACTCGCCTTCAAATTCTCCGGGTTGGTTGTACATTTTTTTAAACATGTATTGCAATTTTTCTTTTCCTATATGTTGTATCATCTGTTCTAACCCCTACAAATGCTCCAGCCATACCCCCTAAGAATAGGCTAAAACATGCACATCCTTCTGTTTATCATGCCATTGATTAGGACACTGACATTGCATAGTGACGCAAGAATTGTCTCTGGTATACTTGATGAGAGTTTGATGTCTAATTGTTTTATCCACAAAGATTGAACTCACCCTATATTTGAGCTTGCAATGTGTCCTGCCTTGCTATGGTGACTTAAACGCATTTGCATGCAATACTAATATTTAGGCCCTCAAATTTCTGCCTTCCATTAAATTAGTCTAGATGCAGAAGTTTCACCTTCTTT
>KE372579.1:282206-310112 GCA_000418225.1 Zizania latifolia | reverse complement strand
AGGCGGCCGACGCCGTCATCTTCCCCGACGGACCGCTACCCCTCTGACCTCCCCACCGGCCGCACAACCGTCGCGCCAGCCGCACCACCATCCCGCCTCAGTGCTCCACCGCTCCATCGCTGCACTGTCCGATCCTTTTCCTTGTCACGTGGATTAATCTGGAGAGGGTCCCATGGAATTTATTTCCATCTCAACTATAGGCGATAAAGGTTTTGACAGATCAAAACAAAAAAAAAGAGGAAAGGAAAAGCTGAAGGCCAATCGATCAGAGGAAGTAAATATTCTTAAATGTTCCTTACATACGAGGTAAAGCCAAGCAAATGTTTTACAGCTCCAACAAAACGATACGTCCTCCGCCCAATCTCACCCTCGCTTCTATTCCCAACTACTAGTGCACAAATCATGTGGAGTCAGCTACAAAAATATTTTGACAGTATCTTCACCAGTAGAACTGGAAGAAGTGTGTACATATGGTAAAATTCAGCCCAATCTTGCTTCTCGCTGCAAAACCTGAAAATATGGTATTTAAAATAAGGTTAACTTATGGTACCACGAGTTCAAGACCACTGTATTAAATACTCCTTGCATTACTAGGTACAATTTTAGTAGATTTTTAATTGAAAGTAATTTTATAACACACATTACTTGCTTTTATATATATATATATATATATATACGGTAGCGATAAACAGCGCACCGCACGCTTTTTATTATTCAGCGCGAGGAGGTCAAACCCACGTCAACCACCGCACCGCTTCACCATCCACCGTACTATATGCAGTGTAATTTTTTTTACTACCAATCTAATAATTTTACCACCAATCTAATATGCGAAGTGTAATTTATATGGATTATAAATCTTTTACTACCTTCGATCTGTTTCTGTACTATATGCTGTATAAAAACTTACATTAGTGGAAAATATATATATATATTAGTAGAAACTTACATTAGTTCACCTAACATGCCGCATTGGTATATAAGAAAATATTAAATTTTATTCAAAATTTATTTTTCCAAATACATAGGGATGAGAATGGTACATATGTTCACATTTTTCTGTGTTATCACAGAGTGGGAATTAGTGGAAAAAAGTAACAGTGTAGAAGATAATGCAACTTTGAAGCTACAAATATTTGGTTTTATGTCTAATAGATTAGTACAGCTGCTAATAATTAACTGTGTGCCTAATATTAAATAATTTACAATGTTATGAAATTGGGAATACCATAATTTTTCTACTTCTGTTTTCTTAGTCAGAGTATATACTTTATCAGTGTACAACAGAACTAAAAAACATATAAGCATCTCGTACCTCTTCAGCAAATTTAATCAAGATTGTTGTCCTTGGCCTTTGCTGGCCTTCAATTGGCACAAAATGTGCAGTAACTACAGCAGGAAAGCCAGCATTTTCCAATACACCCTACAAGCAGCATAAAAGCTGTGTTAAAATATTGATCATCTAAAAATTTATGACACATGAATAGATATTCGCTCTAAAATTCGCACCCTTACGATTCCCGCAACAAAAGCTCCACAATTGAATGCTCCCATGTCCTTTGGCACGGAAATGAACCTGTTCAAAGAACAATAGTATCAAGGCATAGACGTCACTTGTAGCACAATATGAAGCTTAACGAACCTGTTAACAAGAAGCTCCTTTTCACTAATCATGTACTCATCCTCATGCTCTGTTCCTTTCTCAAGTGAGTCAGCGCCCTGCAAGCAAAGAAAGCAATTATCAGAATCACATATAAACAAGAGCCCAGAAGTCAGTGATCAGACTAAAACCACAGGTAATTTACTACAACTACAAACAGGTGTAGAAATTCATCTGTACTTAACTGCAGGAAACTTGTTTAAAAGCTGGCACCAAATATATTATGAGAATCTATGCTGAATGGGCTTCTGAGAAACAGCAAGCAGCATGTAAAATCTATTATTATTATGCGTATATCAGAGTAAAGATGTGTTAATGTATTAACAAAAGGTGCAACTGCAGAACTTTTAGTACATTTAAGGACATACACATAATGATAAATAGTAGTAGATTATTTCATAAAACAAGAATCAACTGACTAACAGTAATAAAACTCAAGGGTCACAAATTATGGTAATATTTGTAGGAATCAAAATGACTGATAGGTAGAACAGAGTACCTTCCCGAACAATACTTTCCACACAGTGGTGTGAATGAATCCTAATATGTGCAGCAGTCGAATCTCTCGTTTATTGCCCTGAATTTTAAAATTTTCTAACATGACTCTTAAAAGGAAATAAAAAAGATAGAAAAAAGGAGGAACAGACATATATAGCAAGGAAGTTGATGATGTAAATCTGGAGTGGACGTGAAATCCTAATTACAGCACAAATGTTTCATGGATATAAAATCCATTGAAAATGAAGAGCTGAAACATCAGTTATTATTCAATAATTAGTCTGGAAAATTTATTCCCATGACTTACCCCCAATTTATACAAGGTGGATACTGGTAAAAAAATTATGCTACAAGTCTACAACCAATATGTTTGCCATCCACACAAAACTATGCAACATGAATGTGCACATCATCTATAACAAGGGAGAAAGAACAATTTTCTATTATAAAATCACAAAATGTGAACTATAAAAACCAAGAGGTTATGCTAATATACTCCACTATGGGACATATTTCAGATCATCCCAATTATGGAAAAAGAATATGGAAAGAACAATGCGCCAAACCTTCTCTCTGTGACAGAGAAGTTCAAGAACTCTTGCACCAACAGCATAACCAGCATCCTCCAGCCTGTGTGTAAAACAATAGAAAGAGATGGTATTTAAGACCAATGAAAGGACAGCAGAATACACATGAAAATATATAGCAAAGAAATATTATGGCCTTCATAAGGAGCTTACAGGATAATACATATTTAATTCATATGGGAAATACTTGACTGGAATTGCAAAATTAAATTGACGAACCAACTGTTTTAATCATGTGAGATTAGACATCTCAATGTCTTAACAAGTAGGAGTGAAACTTTCACACTATATGAAATTCAGAATTCAAGACATTAGCGCACAGTAAGTGCTGAACACCTAGCACCTGAGATTATCTTTCATGGATATTTTTGTAACATATACTCATGTGCCAACCATGAAGTTTACCAGTTACAAATAGCAAAAATAAGAAAACTGCATGAAAGTAAAGAACAAATTGTATATTTGTATGCATACAATTAATTTGACATTGGGCCATCAATGGCAAAAAGAAAAAAACGAATATACATAGATGGCACAATATAAACTACCTTCTTTCCAGCTCAGCAATGTTATCAACTTGTGTCTGGTTGTATTGAACCATCTCTGAGAACAGGAACGCAAATGCACTCAAACTGACCTATAAATTATACAAAACGTCCATTAAGCCTATATGGTAGCAAAACAGGTAAGGAACTGGAATTATTTGCCAAAACTTGAAAAACAGAAATTAAACATCTAAAAATGCATCAAGCACATCAAGAAAGTATTGCTATGTTTTTACATTTTATGCAGTCTTTTCCAATGAACAGTTTCTCAAGGAAATTAATTCCTTTTAAACAAAACAATAAAAATGACAATTAATAAGATCATCGCCTGTAAAAAATGCAATTCTATAGGTCATGATTTGGTTTGTTTTAAGCTGGGATTGTCTCTTATTACAGCACCATATCTTGTGTCAGTCACTTAGTTGGAAAGTAATCCTTTGATCTAGATGTTCCCTTAGCAGGGCATGTTAGGGGCAGCACTATAGAGATCTGCTAAGCCCCATTCCATCTGTCCCACTCTTATTTGCTACCGCTTTAGGATTCAAGAACTTTTTAAACCTGAAATGAAGATTGTTTTTCTTACTAGACATGCCAACATGTTAGCAATTCAACCTTTTACCATCGTCCTCTCCAAGTGTTTTGTAAAACTAGTGTGTTTGTGTGTGTATGATACAAAAAGTAACTGCTACAAAAACGCCAGTTTATGCTTCAAAAGCAATTCCAGGAAAAATGCACGAATAACGAAAAATAATTATGTACCCTTTCAATTGTGTAAGTCTGATATTTGCATATTGTGATCAGGGTAGTCTCCGTGCAATATGTAAGGCTGCAAATTTGTTCATTAAACCAGAGATAAATTAAGCATGACAATGATAGTTAATCTTCTCGAATAACCACTGGTTCATGAGCTAATAACTGATCAGGAGCTGACACACATTTCACTGAATAACTCTCGCGCAGCTACTGCAATAACCCGTAAAACTTTGGCTAAACCTACTTCCTTCCTAACAGTCGAAGCGAGATCTACACCTATAGCACGGATCGGGGCCGGGCGTGCACAGATCTGAGGGGGAGCTCGAGGCGGGGGACGGTGAGCGAGTACCTCCTGCCTGCCGCGGCTGAGGGGCTTGTCGAGCACGTTCGCGTACTGCTTCGCCTTCCCGACGCCGATCATCTTGCCTGCCCTCCTCCGGTGCGGTGGCCGTCGGCCGGTGCTGCGCTCCTGCGGTTGAGGCGGCGAGCCGGGAGGAATGGGGAGAGGGGTGGGGCGAGTTGGGCTGGACGATGAAATGAAGGCGTCGAGGTTTTCTTTCTTTCTTTCTAGAAGAGAGGCATCGAGTTGGGCTTTTGTTTTTTTGTGATTTGGGCTTCTATTGGTGGTGGGCCTTAGGCTGGGTGAAGAAAGGCCCAAATATATCTACTTCAATTGATCCTCTAAATAAATCTATTTTGGTCAGTAATTTCTAAAAATATTTTTTGGATTACACACACCACACCCTAGCATCTTCTATATTTTACCATAATTGTTATCACTTTCTATGAGACCCATCTCCATGACCATGTGTATAGATACATTGATAATGCTCTTAGATCTATTTTGACAAATTGAGATCATGATCTATTCTATATAGATGGACTAGTATCATAACTTGTCAAACTAGGTCTTAGGGGAAAAAATTAGGTGTATTCAGTATGTACAATAAAGTTATGTATATCTAGTCTAGATACATGACACATGTACTACTTTCTATCCAACGGTAACTATATTTAGTTCTCAAATGCACCGCTACAGTTTTTATCTAGCTCTTAACTTTTATTCGTCGTTAAATAAAAAGTATGTACATGTGTCGTACATCGATGCTGGGTATGCATAGCTTTCACCAAATGCGCCTAATTTTTTTTCTAGCCTTAAGAGTATATTTATGGTTTGAATAAACAGTAATTAGAAGCTTCCGTCGTTTGCCGGCCGAGGTTGGCACCTGTCTCCGCAGACACTGCAGGATCCTCCAGGTTCGGCAGCGGGGGAGACATCGGAGGTAGAGAGCATCTTCCATCTGGACTTAGATCCTACCAGTATTCATTCGATTTGGAAGATGTGTGCGCCATGTGTTGCGCAGCATCTATCTCCGGCCATTATCATACGATCCCTAGGAGCTAAACTAAGCACTAGCAAATGATCCCTAGAAACTAAACAAACGCACTAATGGCCACCTAGAGGCTAAAAAGAAGCAGTGACTGTGTCCCTAATGCCCTGCAAGCCTCTATTCTACTGCAGATGCAAGCATGTAATCTGTCGGAGCAGCGCAGGAGGAGCCAGACGTTCTCCAGCTAAACAAAACGCTCCAAGAAGACAGCGTCCCAGGCACAAGCAGTTGCATAGAAAACATGTCGGTTTTGGACATGGACACGCCGACGTTGGCGGCGGCCGGCGTGTTTCAGGTGAGGATGCGCTCGGACGGAAACTGCACGGAACGGACGGTACAGCGAGCTGAACGGTGGCGGGTATCTGCTGCTGCTGCTGGCGGTGGCGGCGCGTCGCCATGGTTGCTATCTGATCCAAGCCGTTCGTCCCTGATCCGACGGTCGAGGGACGACGGGTTAGAGTGGTTGGGGCCACGCGTCATCTTCCTGGCAATTGTCAATTAAGTTCGCAGAAAGAGCTCATCGAATCGACCAACGAGCTGCGTGCTGCTCCGAGTCTTCTGTTCTGACCGTTGAGGCGTTGACTTCCAAAAACAATATAAGGAGCAGGGGCTCGTGGCTTACAGCGGTTGCTACGGTCAACGCAGAACGCGCTGGCGCAAGCCAAGATCGACAGGACAATGAGCAATTAATTGGGCAGGAAAGAAAGTTGAGAACTATTGACAGCTTCAAGCTTACCGTAGATGATCGCACGTACTAACAGTTGGAGATAAACGATAGCATTTCACGCATCAATGGAACTCATATAAAGCTTCTTGACAGAGTCCAGACCACATGTATTTTCTCTGAATATACTGAAAATTCTGTGTCAGGATTCTGTCCATGAAAAGCATTCAGGATCCCCTTTGAACACAGTAGTGCGTTGTTTCTTGATAAGCTATAGCCTATATAATTTCCCCAATTGTAGAACAAATCTGTTGCATAGCATCATGACACACCTGGGAAATTTTATTTTCAGTAGACCATATCACTCTGTCCTCCACTGAAGAACATAGCATCTACTGATCTACTATCTAGTTCAGTATCTGCAGCAAGACAAAGGAGTCTATCAGGAGAGGCTGCAAATGGCAAGGGCCAAATTGCAAGAAAAGCTGCCTGCATGGGGCCATTCTGGCTTCTGGTGCAATATGGGCCATTTGACAGTTGACACTCAGGTTAATTAGGAGATTAAAAAAGTGGCAATTGCGTCAGAAACCTTAACGCCGCCTTCGCTTGAAGCTGCCAAAGATACAAGAGATAACACAGCGCACAAAGAAGGGAGAAGAGCCAAACCCGGGCGGCTCCTCTCCTCGACAGCTCGACTCCTCCACATCCACGACCCTTTCCCGAGCCCAATCCGTCGCGAGGCCGAGGAAGCCATGGGCGACAGCGCCGCCACGGACGCGCCGCCCAGCAGCAGGTTCGGCAGGATCTGCGTCTTCTGCGGCAGCAACGCCGGCAACCGTGCGGTGTTCGGGGACGCGGCGCTCGAGCTCGGGCAAGAGCTGGTAAAAAATGATGTCCCTGTTCCAGGGTTGCGCCGCCCCGGGGCGGCGGGTCTCCGGCGGCCGCGCCAAAATTCAATCTTGGCGCGCGCCCCGGGACACGCCCGGAAGGATTGGTTTGCCACCTCCGGGTTATCTGGGCTCTCTGATTCTTCTCTCTGGCGTTCATGGTGTGATTTCGTGAGGGTTCTTTGATTCTTTGCAGGTGTCGAGAGGGATCGAGTTGGTCTATGGCGGCGGCAGCGTCGGGCTGATGGGCCTGATTGCGCAGACTGTTCTTGATGGCGGCTGCCGTGTCCTCGGGTTGGGAATTACACATCTCCTGTTCAACTTCACATTTGCACAGTTCGTGATTCAGTCTGTATATTGTAAAAAGGAAAATCTTTAACTCAAATGTGTGGTTGTTTTGTTTGATTCTTTTGCAGGGTGATTCCAAAAGCACTCATGCCCCTTGAGGTGTGTAGCAATTCCTTTTTGGCTTTTCCTCTTCTTGTTCTTTGTGCATTGTGGAGAACTATTGATTGTATTTGCCACTACGTCATTGCTAGCTCTAGACTTCTACTCTAGCAGCACACAATCGATCAGTTTATTAGGCATAAGTGTCTATCACGTAGCGTAGAACAAGTGAACAACTCAACCTTTGGACAAAGGTGTGAATGTGATAGCATCTTGGAAGTTGAACACTTTATGTCAGATTGACCATCTCAACTCCATGTCTCCATGCTTATTTGGATCCACCTATCGGGTTCTTGAGGTTTTCACTAGCATGTATCATCCATGTAGCACTATATTAGTGGCCATGATTGTTAAGGAAATAAGGAATTGGAACTAGAATTTAGGTGGGATTGCAGCCTAACAGTTTAGACTTTTGGGCAGTGCAACTTGGAATTTTAAACTTTGCCACTGGATGTGATATAATAGAATGTTGTGTAACTTGCCAAGAGGACGACACAAGTTGTGAGGAAAAAGAAACAAGCAGTAGGTAACTCAAATAATAAAAGCTTTCTGCAAGGCAGGTGAAAGATAGGTATTGGGGTGATTGAACATCTTAGTTATGGACAGGGTAAATGCAAAATGCTTTTTTGGAGGCACCTATATCTAGGTGAAGTTAAATTGCATTATTATGCACATATGGCATATCCTTCTGAACTGAGGACGTGTGCTCATATTTCAAGAATAGTGATAGGAGTAATATCAAAAACTTGTCCTTGAAACTTTGCCTAGTGATCTTACCGTTTGGAACACCAACATTCTAATACAGATATCAGGTGCAAGTGTTGGAGAAGTGAAGGTTGTCTCTGACATGCATGAGAGGAAAGCTGAGATGGCCCAGCAAGCAGATGCATTCATCGCTCTTCCTGGTATTACACACAGCTCTACATGTCTTCTCTTGAAACTATTGATCAGGATGTTTCAACTCACCATGTTTACTTGACAACTTTTGCGGACAACAGGAGGGTATGGAACAATGGAGGAGCTGCTAGAGATGATAACATGGTCACAACTTGGAATTCATGACAAAGCAGTGAGTTCACATATAGGCTTTTACAGTTGACAAACAAGTCTGCACCGAATAATCAAGGGAGCTGATAGTTGAATTGCAACAGGTCGGATTGCTGAACGTCGACGGCTACTATGATCCGTTGCTTGCGCTATTCGATAAGGGTGCGGCAGAAGGCTTTATTAAGTCCGATTGCCGGCAGATAATTGTTTCAGCACCGACTGCTCATGAGTTGCTGACAAAGATGGAGGTGGATTTGACCTCACTATCCGTTTTCAATACTCGCCTCTCGTTTAAGAAACAGCCAACTTCATTCACAAACACATTGACCTAACATTGTCAATTTGTTATCGCATTAACAATACTTGTCTTCGTCATGTCCAGCGATACACTCGTTCACACCAGGAGGTAGCGCCACGCACAAGCTGGGAGATGTCAGAGCTGGGGTATGGAAAAACACCGGAGGAATCATAGCGTCATCTGCTAATATGTGACATTGTTCCTGGAGTCGTCGTCTTGCTCTTCGTTTTGACATTGGCTTGCAGAGCTGCAGCTACTCTCTTTTTTTATCTCCTTTTTGGTTGCCTTATCATGTTACCTGTCCGTTGAATTGTTACCTCGTCTGGTGAAGAAGCATAAGATATGTACCTACCCTTTATTACATTGTGGGTAAATCGTAAGTCATTTGAGCAACGTATAGTGTGTGTATATATATTTATATTCGGCCTTACGAATTGAGTCATTTGAGCAACGAATTAGTAATTGCAAAATTTGATTGCTTCTTGCAAATCTACAGATGTAGTGCAAAGAATAGATTTCTTTTTTTCTCTCCATAGGTTTCTCAATAAATGAAACATCTGAGTTAATTTACACTGCTTAAAGCCTCGTCAGTTTCAGCGAAACAAAACGAGTTGAGTTTTCCTTGCAAAATAAATAAACAATTTGCATTCTGGTGCTTTTGCCGCTGTGTTTGGTCGGCCATACTTCCATTAGGAGTACTGATTATTGACTTTAATAGCCACCAAGTTACAGGTGAAATGAACCTAGCCTACGTTTTGCATCGTGCATGAATCTAGCCAAAGCCAACTGTAGGGTGGAATTGACGTTAGGGAACTGACATACAGGGATGCCGCATAAATGCATAATCACATGAGTTCTTTCTCCAACTATAGAGAGAGACCGCTGATGTTTACCTTGTACCTGCTCTACAAGGACAGCTGCATTGGCTGTGTTGGAAAAAAAATCTCTTTACCATATTTAAGTAATTTAACCTTTTTAATCAAACTTAAACTAATTTTATAAAAAATATACCAACAAAATTTAACATCAAATTAGCTTCATTAAATATATCTTAATATTGTATTTATTTGATTTTCTAAATATTAATATATTTTATTTAAAAGTTATCAAAGCTAAAAAGTTTAACTTTTTTCAAACAATTTATAATATAAAACTAGGTAGTACCTTTTATGTTAGAGTGCTTTATTTCGCTCTAAAACTGTGCTTTTCAAAAGTAAGAAAACCGGAAAAATAGTTACTCCCTCCGGTTCTATATTTTAAAATTATCTAGTCTTCATCTTTAATACTAATTATTGACGTTTTGATGATTAAAAAATTATTTTAAAGTTACATGCGCCTACATATATATAAACTTATTAGCTACGAGTACAACATAATCATATTTAATATACATAAAATAGAAAATATGCACGCTAATTAATTGCTTCTTAGTATATGCAAACATGTTCAAAACATGAAGAATTATAGAACCCGAGGGAGTACATACTGGGGCTCCAAAAATATGATTTGATATCAAGGAAGCTTAGAAGCACAAGTGCACAACTCCAAGCTTTTAAGATTTCTCCGGTGATCAGTTGACAGATGATTGATGGCTCGGTCTCCCTTGTTCTGGTGCGAGCTACATGAGACATTTTTGTTATAGCAGATGGGGACGAAGATGCGGTCAATGTGACAATGATACATTTGGAGAGGAAAATTTGGTGGGCTCCTATCTTTTGGATTATAATGGTGACCACAATTCAAAAGCACATTAGTAATCAGAAACATTTTCAGGTAAATCAATGAACTGATGGGAAAAAAATTCTACATACTTAACCAGTTTTCCAAATACAAGTTTTACCAGTTGCACTTGGCTATCCGGAGACACAGTATCTGGACACGGTATCGGGAGGAATAGAAGCAAGGATACAACGGACTGATGAACTGATAAGCTCCCAGAAAAACGAATAATAAAGACATTTACAGAACCGTCACATTAATTATATAAGAGCTAAATTTCAGGACCTCAGGCTTGATCGCTTATTTACCGTGTCCAGAGGACCATCATCTGGCAAAGGCACTTCACATCCTCCTAACATCTCCTGTGATCCAAAACTCAAACAGGAAATGTTGTGCTCATCTGTGGATTGTGATTTTTTACAGAGCACATGTAGAAGTTCTTCCATTGCTAGTACTGAACCCTCTCATCGCCATCGAAATTAAGACCTTCGATACCTTTGAGGGCAGACTCATAATTCTTGATGTTGGATGGGTGTCGGCCAGAAGATGAGTGCTTTGGTTCTGCGGAATTGACTGGCGAGCTTTTCTGGGGAACTGAGGTTCTGCGAAATGCCCCAGGGCTTGCATCGGTAGCACGTGTTCGAGAAGGCTCCGAAGTATCAGTAGGCACCACATCCCGGCTACTCGAAACAGCAACCCTCCTTGATCCGCTAGATCGCCCCAAAAAATTCAAGCCGGATATCTAAACAACAAAACAGCCAATAAAACAAACTGAAAATTGAAGAAATATATATGGTTTTTAATTTTTAGACTGCAGATTGAATTATGCATCTATGCGATCCAGCTAATGCTTTTGAATCAATATAGAAAATAGCAACTTTAGAGCTCCAGTATATGGGAAGAAAAAAGGCTAGCTTCTGCCTCATCTTGTAATCACCTTGTCAATTCTTATGGTCCACAAAGAAAAGTATGAAGAGAACTCACCACAGGATCTTTAGAAACAGAGGCATCATTTCCTATAGGTGCTTTCTGCTTAGACAATGTCCCAACGCTTGTAATAGGGGGTGGGGCACGGCGGCGATCCATTGATGACCAACCACTAGTCCTCCCTTCCTCGACACCTAAAGGAACAAATAAATGAACATAACTTAGAAAACACACTCATTAATTGTTGTAGTGCAAACACAACAAAATAATCTTCTCTAGTTCAATGTAATGCTATCACAAAGGAATATGAAGCCTCCAGAGACTAAGGTGTTTTAACATTACTATAAGCCAATCACTCAAACCATTGCTGACGAAAAAAGCAACTGGTCATTAGGAATGATAAAAAGTAGACAATTACCGGACTGTTTGTCATTCTGTAATGCAGGTGGCGTTAACCCAGAAGGTCCTGCAACATGGCCCTGCAACATAGGCAAGGAATCAAATTTTGCCCAGCATATGGCTACATACATACGCATTTGTGGGTGGGTGATGAGGAAGAAACTCACCACAGCACGGGGCGGAGCACTAGCAATTTGAGATTGCTGGTACTTCAGTATTGTCCAGTCAAACACATAGTCAAACTGAAAACCTGCAAAGCATAATAGCAATAATTAACTATAAGCATGGATATTTTTAAATCTTTATGGATGTACCCTATTTTATGAGTAGGATTCTTACAGTAATGGAGGAGGAAATCAATATTTTGTGGATTTATAATAGGAAAAATAATATCCCTTGATCTCTTCAAGCATGAAATTGAAACTAACCTTCCCGGATAAAAAGGTCACGGAACAGTCGCTTAAGGTAGGAATAATCAGGCTTGTCATCAAACCGTAGTGAACGGCAATAGTGGAAATATGATGCAAACTCAGTAGGATACCCCCGGCATAGAGCCTGAATAGAACAATAACATTAGAACCAACAGAACTGAAATCTTCCAGTACAGATGTAACAAACAAGTACCTCAATCGATGTAGCAACTTTTTTCTCACTGATTTTCTCATACTTTTGCTTCTTTGTTCCTGCCTTTAGACCTTGCCAAGGAAGGCTGACCAGAAAACAATGTAAATATTGATGCAATGGCGCAATGCACAAAAAAAGGTCAACCAATATAACTCACCTTCCCCTTAGGAAGTACATAAGTACGTATCCAAGAGATTCCAAGTCATCTCTTCGGCTTTGTTCTGGACATTAAAAAGGAACAAAAAAGTTTAGTCAGACAATAACATTTGCAGCGCAAGGATGTACAATGCTCCACTTGACAACAGATTGAACTGCGGACAGGCGGGAGTCACAATGGTAAAAAGAATGGACTAATCAGTGGCAAGTACTCACCAATGCCAAGATGGGTGTTCACACTTGCATATCTTGCAGTCCCAGTCAAGTTCTTGTTCTCTCTGCAGCATTTGTTAGCAAATCAGAATACCACAAAGGTGCTCATGGTCCCATGCTAAAGATGTGCTCACAGAACATGAATTGGCATTGCATCGCAGCATTACATTATTTCTCATTCCTACCACAGTGTGGATTGAATACTAAGATGACTGTTAAAATAGCTTAATCTGGTATAGTACATCCCAAAGCTTTATGCGATAGAAATTAGAAAAGCATAAATTAACTCATACTTTATCCAAACTATAGTAGTGAAAAACAGTTATCAACTTCAGATAAAAAGATTGCTTTTAGGGAGAAAGGGAAAATGAATGGGAAAATGAATGGATAAATCATAAATGCTGAGTTATTGCCACTTTTATTATACCTATATGGGATGTGCTGATGAGTTGAGGTATCCCTGTACTTCTTAGCAAGGCCAAAGTCTATTATGTAGACCTGAAATAAGACAGATCGATGGAGAAAGTGGTTAAACAACCCAATTAAATTTGATTGGTAGGAACTGAAGTGTGTACTCAAAGCTGCATTTCTACCCACCTGATTAGCTCGCCTACCAAGTCCCATAAGAAAATTGTCTGGCTTAATGTCTCGATGGAGAAAAGATTTGGAATGGACAAACTCCACTCGGTTTATCTACAAGAGAGGAACTGAGGTGACATATAGCTAATCATCCAAGAACAAGCAAGGAAACAAAAATGCAAAGAAAAAACAAAGAAAGTGATAAGTCAGTGTGTAAAAAATGTTAGAATTTGCGTGACTGCACAAAGCCACAAAGACAACTGTTGGTGTATAGGCAGCAAGGGCAGAGCCAGACTATGAAAATGTGGATCATAGAGACAGATCCAGAAGTGTGTTACGACTTAGGTAAGAAATAGCATTAAGTGATCAGAATACACGTACCATCTGATCAGCAAGCATGAGTACAGTCTTAAGAGACAATTTTCTGCTGCAAAAATTAAATAGGTCCTCAAGACTTGGTCCCAGCAAATCCATAACCAAGACATTGTAGTCTCCTTCTACACCAAACCATCTGACATTTGGGATTCCAGCTGCCAGAATAAACAGTCAAACCACAAATATCTGTCACGTGTTGCAACAGTAAAAAATGCACAATGTAGAGCTTCCATACTTCCTCCTTGCAAAATCCTGTAAATCTTAGATTCATAGAGCAGCTGGGGATGCTTTGTCTTAACATTTTCCTGTATAAGAAAGAAAACAATCACATGCAAACTTCTTAAAGCCGATGGTAGCAACTAAGATAAATAAGCATTTCTCAGTTTAATAATAAAAAACAACAGGCTATAAGAATAATAATGTATGATTCTCTGAGGACAACGCCAAATCTAATTCTAGGTTGTCATTTCACCACTCTAAAAAAGTAGCAGTGTATAGATGGAATTATCATGTTCTTGATCCTCATTTCTCTCCTGGTTCAGTTTAACTATCACCCAATATTCTAACAGCTGTGTATTGGTCATTAATTTGCCAATATTAGGTGGATGCATCAACACATGCCAGTCAATGAAGCAACTACACGAAAGGACTCAAGGATAATAAACTGGAAAGAAAGCCAACTCAAGAGTGTGAATTGTTTTGAGGACAGCATCATATTACGAACTATGCTTTTTTACAGATACAATAACACACACTGACAGAAGCTGGAACAACATCAGTTACAGGGACTAAAACAACAAAACCGAAACTTAGTAGTATCAGAAAGTAGCATGAGAAAACTGGATTTTAACAAAGATCTAAGCAGTTAATCCCCAGCAGAAGAGCACAGACCAGCTTAATCGCGACTTCCTCGTTCGTCTGGATATTAGTTCCTGCATGCACAAGCGGCCAACACAGGACATCAGAAACCGATCGAGCACCAGAAAACCGCCCAAAAAAATCGAAAATTTTGCACACGAGCAACCCGCACCGAGATAGATCTCCCCGAAAGAGCCGCTCCCGATCTTGCGACCGAGCCGGAACTTGTTCCCAACGCGCGGCTCCATCAGCTTCTCCGAAGGAAAACCGGCAAAGAGCAACCAGGGGGAGAAAAAGGGCTAAAAACACGCGCTTTTCCACCGGGAAATCTAACGGCGGCGGCACAGATCGGCGCGGGGCTGGGGTTTGGGACGCCGAGGGCTCTCGCGCTATCTATCTAGGGTTCGGGAGCGGCAAGGCGGAGGAGGAGGAGGAGGAGAGGGAGCCGGCGGCCATGGCCGTACGGGCGCGGCGTGCGTACACACGCTTCGCTTGGATTAGTTTTTGTTCAGGGGGAGTTGCGAAGTAGACGAAGCAAGCAAAGCAGCGCAAGAGGGGAGAAAAAAGAAAAAAGAAAAAAGAAAAGGGAGCAGTTTTGCCTTCGGCTATCTCATCTATAAGCCCATAAGGGCTTATGGATTTGCGTTTCAGTCCCTCTCAAGTCATCCTCCTCCTCGCTTTCGCTGTCTCCATCTCACCGGATTATGTTTCTCAAGGGTTTATTCCTGTCTAACTGGTCCTATATTTTGGATAAGATAGAGCATTGTCTTAGTTTTTATTAGATGTTATCAGCGCAGAAATTTTGTTGCTATAATCTATAGATTAAGGTATACCAATATTTCAAGGCTAAAATTGGAAAGATCCAATTATTTGTCATTTTTAAGTAGGTGTCATTTAATTATTTGTTACATACGTAGATGAATGTGGAATCATTTGAATCGATGACATGTGAGATTATCTGAGTGAGCTAGAGTGACAAATAATTGAAGATACTTCTCAAGGGTGATAAATTATTAAATATCCCCTAAAATTGTGCACTTCGTATGCTCTTTTTTTTTGGGTTAATGGTTGCTTTGAGGGCTATCAATCTAAGAATAGTCAAATAAGAGTTGAAGCATGCCCAAATAATTTTTTTAATACTGTATTTTTTGATAGTATAAATGTTAATATATTTTTATTTAAATTTGATTAAAGTTAAAAAAGTTTAATTGTGAAAAAAATCAAAGGACTTCATATAATATGAAACATAGAAGAATTACATTATGCGATGTTTGTGTATAGGTCCATTGCACTAGCTGCTTATGAGACCAGTTTTGTTTTTATTAATTTTTTAAATATGATATAGTTTCATTAACACAACTCTTTCATAGCTGAAAGTGCATCTTGATATATCTAGGCCGCTAATTTATTTGATGTATTAATGACAATAGCGATCAAATACTACTAACAATGTTGCTAAGATGAATGCAGATATTCAAGTTTAAAGTGGCATTGCGACTCAATCAAATTTTGGAGAAATTATCCCTTTAGTACTACTTAGGCTCAAAATGTGCAAATTGCGTATATTTTATTTTATCTTGAGTCTAGATATGCCGTGCTATCAAGAGGGATGCGTTGACTAATGATCCAAAGCTAAGTGCTCAAAGCAAAATCTTCTTTAAAAAGTTTTGGAAATTTTCTAAGTTAGATTTTAGCTTTCTAGCAAAGCCGGATAATCCGGACATGTCCGGAGTATCCAAAAATTATGTTATGTTGGATTTTATTTGCACGTCGGACTATTCGGATTCAAGCCGGATAATCCAAAAACTTATTTCTGTTTTGATTTTCTTTGAAGCCCGGAACATCCAGAATTATCCGGATGATCCGAAAATGCTGTTCTGTTGAATTTTATTTTGTGAGTCGGAATATCCGGATTTTGGCCGGATAATTCAAAAATTGCTCTATATTGGATTTTATTCTGTGGCCCGAAGCATCCGGACCTTGGTCGGATGATTCGAAAATACCTTTCTGGTTGAATTTATTTTTGGTACAGAATATCTGGATACAAGCCAAACTATCCGAAACTTCGGTTCTGTTTCGAATTTTTATTAGTCCGGATCATTTGGTTAAGTCCGGATCATCCGGATGAACAGTGCGTGATTTCTGACCTAACGGCCAGATTTGGAACAGGGGTATAAATACCTTTCCTTTTCCATAATCAGAGCACGTGATTCTAAACCCTAGCAACCCTGTCATATTTTCTCTCTTTCTCTCTAGTGTTTGATTCTTGATCGGATCTTGAGAGTTGAATGAGAGTTCTCTAAAAACTTCTCGTGTTTTTGATTGATCCATTCTTTAGAAGTTATTGTGGTGTGTGCATCGTGTTCTTTGTGGTTTTCTTGAGCACACAGCCGTGGATCATGTCAACGGATTCATTACTCTTGAAGATTGAGATCTCCTAGACGGCTAGACGTCGATCCATGAGCATCCAAGGGATTATGGGTGACCAGAAAAGTTTGCACTCGGTCTTGCCTTGACTTCAAAGAGGTAACATAGTAGAAATCCAAGGCTTACAGTGGTAAGCGCTTAGTGAGGATTATGGTTGAAAGAGACCCAATCCTTTAGGGTTTTCTCGACGGAGACGTAGGATCGTTGAATCCAAACTTTGGTGAAAAAATCCATTGTGTCCATCCTTATATTTGCTAGTTGTTTTTACTGTTGATCTACATGTTAACTAGCAATCATAAGTTTTATTAAATTTATGCTTTCAAAGTTCATTGGTTAGATTGTATTCTGCAATAGTTATTGTTTTAGATCTATTGTGCCCGAATCATCCAATTATATATGGATAATCCGGACCTTCGGAAGGTTTACATTTCATCCGGCACCCGGAGTATCCGACTAAGTCCAGATAGTTCGGGCCCTAAAAAATTAAATTAACCTATTTAGTTAATAATTTTTCAGATTGCCTATTCACTCCCCTCTAGGCAACTTTCAATAGTACTTACGGATAAATGGGCAACTTGGACATTAGTAATTCATCATAATGCCGTACCTAATAATGTAATTTTTATACATCAAAATAATTTAGTTAAACATGGCAAGTATCATAAAACTTCAGCGACAAGTAAAATATATATTTCAAGTCATGACCTAATAATTTGTATTAGTATGTAATAACAATAACTCAAATATATCTACGGAGTACTTTAGAAAGTATAGAAAAAACTCGTTAGCTGGCCCGGTTTAAAATTACTCTAATTACACCCGTTTTTGTTTAGAAATTTAAATTAGTCAGTTTTGAATGAAGGTGTATTTCTAAAACTACTTCCATGCTATAGATAAGATGACTACATATCAAATAAAAACATACCAATTTCGAACAAAAGCTCGAAAACAACCCCAACGGGCTCAACATCCATTATCCCTGGGATATCAATAGAGAAATTCTATACTAGAAAATGGGTAACCATTTTGTTCCTGGTTCCTATCCCTATCCTCGGTCGCGGGAGAAAAATTTCTTCATCTCCATCACCGTGTGAGAAATGATACTAACAGGTCAGGGTCCCCATACTAAAATGAAAAACAAAACAAAATAAGACTAGAATAATTAGGCTAGTCAATATAGTAAGTTAAACTTTTAGTTAAAGTTGGTTGATTGGTTGAGTGAAATATCATATATTTGGATGTTCTCGGGAAACACGAACATGGATGAAAAATCATTCTCGTCCTCACTATACTTGATGGAGGACTTTTTACTCATTAAATCTCACGAGAAAAAAATCAGCTCTATCTCTGTTCTCTGACAGAGGAATTCTCTATCCTGACGCCAGAACGCCAAATCAATCGGGTGATCAAATTAAGCAGCATCAGCGAGACAGCGATACAAAGTAGGTGATTCATCTGCATGGGCTATTATGCCGCGCAGCCTTTGCAGAGTTGCAATTTCGTTCTTTTGAAGTAGCTGGACATATGCCTCCACGCGTCTCGTAGCTACCTTAGCACGGTTGACTCGTTTCATAAGCGTGCGAACAGGAGACCAAGACGGCAACTAAAGCACAGAGTGAATATCCAGAAGCATCACTACGCCTTGCGAAAATAGGATTCTCCACGTTTCGCAAGGATGAAGTCTCGGTATAGCTGATGAAATATCTTTGTGAAGTGTTCTTGTGAAAATGTGCAAAGATGGATGTCTCACCCAACTCGGCTGGAGATGTGCAAGAAAGTTTTAGATGCAACTCCAAATCTACAAAAATCCTTTTTTTTTTTTACTTTTTGAGCACTGGATGGTGACACTTCTTTTAGAGACTGGGTCACTGGGCCAAGGATTTTTCTTTTCTTTTCAGACAGGGACCAAGACTATTGATGTGACGTAACCCTTGAGATTTTCCAACACCACGTAATACACACACATTTGTTGACCCAACTTAGCTAATCGAATGGCTGGACAAAACCGTGCTAGTCAAATGGCCGGATAAAAACATGCCTAACACCTAATTAGACACTATCATGGCCTATTTTAATCATGACAGGCCCTTTTATTTAAAGGGTTAATTGGGTGTATATATCATTGTATTGTTTCGAGTTCGGAGACTATTATAATTTCATCAACCATGCCATTTTGTATACTTCACATGATATCGGGCTCACCTATAAGCGACAGTATTTGTGTATTGATTGCGTTGCCCCCGACGTCGCATAATGAGGGCGGTGGTGCTTACTGACGGAGCTGGGCATTGCCGGTGGTGTAGTGCAGCCGCTCTGGATCTAGCCGGTGTCTCAGTTGGCGAGCAGGGAGGAAAGGAGAGATGGTAATGGCATGAATCAAAATATACAAATTATAATAGTATTTTTTTGAAATCGAAAAATTATAATGATAAATCCAACTAACCCTTATTTAAATCATCTGCAAGCAAATCCAAAATTATTAACACACTTAACTGGGGGCACGGAGAATACCAAATCCACTATATACTACATTCCGATTTGGACCACAGTTTGTCATTGGCCTCTTCGTTTGGCAGCATGGAAAACGAAGACAAGCGCGTGGTCATCCTATTCTCCTTTTTATTCTTCATGATATCTTTTAATTGAAAACTATAGCTCATCGAAATTAACGAAGCATATATGCTCTCAGTCCAGTAACCAAGGGGATCGTGAATTCGTGATACCACAAGAATGATTCAGTCCCCAATGGAGCCATGTTAGGTTACTGCTACTGTAGAAACTTCCCTTCTTAGACGAACGAGTAGTAGCCCAACCTAGCCAGCACTCAGCAGTCAAGAGCTAACGCAAAGCTACCACTGCCCTAAGATAGATGAGATCATGGTACGGTCATGGTAACTTATTCGGGTGAAAACATAACAGAGAGCTACTAAATGCCTCCATTTAGTCATTTACACAAGCTCAAGAAAAGCATAACAGTGCCACAAACAAAGGAGAGACCTGCTAGACTATGATTCGTGCTGGATAAGAGCAGAAGAAACCAATTTAGCACTTGCCAAATAACCGAATGAAGAGACGAAACCTGGTCAAAATGTACAGCAAGTTTCCAATGAGGCTGTATGGATCCATAAGAGCAGACGAGCAGCATACGACTCGCCAACCCAAACTTTGAGGATTCTACTCTACTACTCTAGACTTTACATTCACATCAGGATTCAATTAAACAACATGGCACACCTGAGGTGCCAAAACAATCTTGCTCCAGCAGGAGCTTTTTCTAGGCCTTCTCCTTGGATGGCGATGTTAGCAGATGCAATGTAGATGCATGGATTGTTGTGCTTGGGATGGGGTCCTTTCCTCGGGCTGATCCAGGCCTCCTGATGCTGTGGGTACGCTCCACATTACACTTCAAAAACTTCTGCACAGGTCTAGGTAGCCGCGCAATCAACCGAGTTGAACTAACAAGAAGTATCACTCCTGTAATAATGAAGAACCTGCAAGGATAACAATTCTTTAATTTCTCTTGTAGATTTGTATTAGCGAATTCTCTTCCCGTAATTCATGTCCAAATTGACTCGGAAAGAAATTTTTTGGAAGCTCCATTGCGAAATTCAAACCTAACCATTAAAGAAGAAGCAGTGGGAAAACTCCAAACTGAACAGGGAGCAGAACGAGAATGGCATATTTGTTAAACAGTACTTTGTCAATCAAAATAACATGCCACCAGTCCAACATGGACATTATTTAAGCAAAGGTCAATTCATAAAACCACTATTCTTCTTGAATTATATAAGATCTTACTAAAATTGACCGTGTCAAACTGAAATCAACAAGATACATGTAACAAGGGTAAGCTGTGGGCGAAGTCCACACTAATCCTAATTTTAGTAAGATCTTATATACTCCTAGACCCTAGCAGACCTCCAGCTGTAGCATTAAATGAATTTGCTATGAGAAAAAATATTGTTCACTATATAGTAGCTGAGTAATGCAGGGAGAAGGGAACCAAATCAACTGATAATAAGAGCGCATAGACAGAAGAAAAACACAGCATACAGCAAACTATTACCATCCAAGCAACAGAAAAAAACGGCCTGTGGGAGCTGTGGGAAGATGTTCATCAAGTGCAAGCACACCAGCTACAACACCAGATACAATAGATGCCACTGATGTACAAGTGGACACAACAATTGCCCTTCCATGCTTCAGACCTCGAGTCTGCATGAATGAAGTGTGAAGTGACCCATTAGTGAAAACAAATATGAAATAAGGACGAGATCATTGAAAAGGTATGAGGCAACTCCTCATGGTAAATGTTAAAAACATATGTCTCATCAAATGGATCCAGTACGTTAGTGAAATGTAAAACAAAATAACAAAGAATAAATGTCTGCACATAGGTGAAAGCTAAATTGCTAAAATTTTGCTTATCATCAATAACGAATTGCAGAGTAACTGTCAACTACACACTAAAGTAGCACCTTTTCTTTTCAAAATTAACTAACCATTTTTTACAACCCTAAATTTAGACATTTAGTACTAGCTAATATTGCATGGTACCACTGTTTTATGTGGTCATGTTCTAGCCATAAGCTCATGAAGCATTTATAGGGCTGCTTCTATATCCTGTCTGAAACACCACTTTGCAGCCGTATTTCACACCCTTGATCCTGCTTCAGAGACACAGAAGCTCATGCTCCCTTGACTCCCAATGTAATGCACCCTAATTTTTAAAGTGTGGGCATCAAAGCTAGGTATAGGAGTCTAATTAATGTCTGCATGTTTACTAGAGACACTACATGAAGTGCTGGAACAGTATACAGGTCTACCCAGGATACAGTGCACACAAAGAAGAATGGGCCACATCTCTAGGAAGTGAGATATACCTGATAAACAAATCCCACAGCACTGCAGCCCACACTACAAGAAATGGCAGCTGGCACAACAAACTTTGGAAAACCCATTTCAGACATCACAAATCCCGTCTTAGATATTACTGATGAAATCCTATACATGAAAGACAGTTTAAAGTCATCCCAAAACATTGGGTCTTTTAGTAACAGTAAATTAGAACAAAAATAAGTCCTAGTCATAAACGTAAAATTTATTCATTTCATGATAGTTGAATGATTCTAAGAAATATGTTATCTCCTTAATGATAAACAGAAATGAATGAGAACACCTGAATTAATGATTTTGGTCGTATATGTTCTCGATAATGAAAGACCATAAAAGACGGTAATTAATGGAAATGAATAACAAGAAATTACCCAAACAAAATGCCTGATTCTAATCCATATATGATTTCCTCGATCACTTCAGGTCCAGTCTGCACTGACACATGATTAATATTTGCAACACATGAACATGAATAATGAATTTCAAATTTTTGGAAGCTCACCAACTCCTGTTCACGTCTTTGCTTTTTGTAGATATGAAGCCAAGTGTTGAGCAGAACCTTAATTGGCAAATATCATTACATTTTGTCACCAACTGCGAGTTAGAAGCCATGTGCATGAAAACTACTGATTAACAACCACCTAATACCCTAGGACATGACTCTTGTTTCCTGTTGTGACAATCAAGACATGCATCTCTTTTAATTGCATGAGACCGAATTGCTTTTATAACCTCTGAAGCATCAGCAAGAAGGTTACTTGGGAGTCAATGAAGTATTGGCAGAACAGATTTACATCTGAAATGCAACTGTAGTATTTGTATGGCATGCCTAAAATTCTTTTTGCTGGGTAGAATAATACAGCAGAATGGAAATAACAAATAGTGAAAAAATCAAAAGCATTTCCTTTGATAGAAAGCAAGCATGCTTTATAGGATGTAAGAAAAATCATGCGGCACAGAGTAAGGTACTAAGGTACATTGGTACCTACAAACATGATGACAATGGAGAGCACCAGCCAAGGTATGTTGAACAGTGGAATTTTGTCCACTTTCTGCTCCTCACCTCCAATACCAACTCCTGAAGTGAGAGTGCACAGCAAAATCAATCGAATGCATGACTACTGCCCACTGGCCTATGAGATGACTATGAAGCCTGTGAAGATACATTTATTTGTTTCACAACTGGATGCACATCATAAAGGTTGCTAATGCATTTCACCTATCGTGCCGAGACCGGCCAATGTGATGGCGACCCAGTCGAGCCCATTCATCGACTCCTTGAGGTAAAAATGGGAGAAGACGCAGAGCATGGCGAGGCCACAGCCGGCAATCGGCTGCACGACGGAGACCTGCGAAGCAAGCCCGCGCCGTTTTCAATCAGCACGGAACGCATGGTAGCGGGGCAGGAAAGGGCACGGAGCTAAGGAGCAAGGCAACGCACCGGCGCCTGCGACAGCGCGGTGAGCATGAGCACAGCGCCGCACATGTCCAGGAGGAAGCCGCTGATCCATAGCCTGTTGAACGCGTACGCCCTAATCACCTGCGCGAAACACCGAGGAGGTCGTCATCGGATCGAACAGCAGCGCCGCGATGAGGGGGCGTGGGGAGAAGATAGAAGGACGCAAAGGGCGGCGGACCTTGAGCTTGAAGGAGAGGGGAGGTAGGATGTGGGTGCCCTTCTTCTGGAGGACCTTCCCGACGTTGTTTCCGGCGGCGCCGGCCAGCGTGAGCGCCACCGACTCCCACATCTCGCCTCCGCCGATCCGATCCAGCACACGGTGCGCGCGCGGCGTGGGATTGGGGTTCCCCTTTCTCTCTTTTTACGAGCTCTTTTTTGGAGGGAGCCTCGGAGAGAGGAGACCGCGAGGGGAATCGGGAATGAGGAGAGGGAGGTGACCGGGTCGGGTCGCGTCGCGTGGCAGCCAGAGCCTTTTTCGGCCGCGCGCCCGTCATTTTTCGCGATTTCCTCTGCTGTCTTGCGGCCGTGGCGTGTTCTTGTTGGTGGCGGGTCGTGTGCTCGCGTGTGCGCCTGTGCGGGAATAGGTATAGCAATAGGTTTGTAGTGTCATCCACCCATACAAATATCTATTGGAATAAATTCTATACATTAAAAAATGCATACCAATATATATATATATAACTTTATGCTTATACTTATTCTCATGTGGATAATGATACCATAGATTGCATATAACAATATTAAACTATTAAACTATATAAATACACAAGCCTCTCATTTATTTAGCAACGCCTTATCTATTGGGCCACACAATTCTTCTTGTAACTTTAGATGCTAATAATCTCCTAAGCCTATCCGGCGTATCTTGTGATCCGCCCCTAATTGTAGACTCTATTTTTCATCTTATTACTCTAAAAAAAATAATAATACACATTGTATTTTGTCAGAAATCACTCACTCATCCCATACCCAAATCCTAACCCCTCCCAATCCAAATACTTCATTTTGAAGGCATTATAGTCTTTGCCATCCAAACTTAATAATTCATACTAGCAATAATCTAATTAACAAACAACTAAAAACTTATTTTTCTCAAAATTATTATAAGACAACTTATTATAATCCTCGTCTATAAGATAAATTATAATAATTTTAAGCTGAAACAAATGACCTTCCAGTCAATTAAAGATCAAGGCCGCTGTAATGTTACATACTATCGAAATGTTTCATCGAGACCAGCCATGAAACAAGACTGCTCAATGAACATACATGAATACAAACGAATTCAAAGTTGTTGGTTGGTCGACATACAAAGGATTTTCCGAAGGTCTATGTAACGTTAGAATTCCACCAAAAATCCTACGGATTGGGGCATTCCATAGGAATTTCATCAGAATCCTAGAGGGTCATCCATTGTTCCAAAAAGGACTATACAGTTTCTGTCGGGGGATGACCCCGGGTACCCTTCGAGTCACCTTGGGACGGTTAGACAGAATAAGGGGTCAAGAGATAAGATATTGAAGATGACCTCGAAAGAGGTCAGACCGGCAGTCAACAGCAAAACAGTCAGCAAGATGTAAAGGAAAGCTCGGATGACGCCCCAAGTTGAGAACTCGGAAGGCGAAGACAATAGCAGACCCACACACTTAATCGCTGGCAATAAATTAAAGACTTAACCACTAGTCTTGAATGACTAGTAAAGGTAGCAAATAATATCGTGGTTATTAGCCCACGATTCCTAGAGATCTAAGGAACTTAATTGGAAGAGTTAAAACCTAACGATAACCCCCGACCCCTAGGATATATAAAGGGGTCAGAGGTACCTCCCTTAGGAGGACACTTAGACTTTCATACAGCTTACGCGCGCGAGAGCTCTATAATTATACTCGTCTACGTATACTCTATCATACAGGACTAGGGTTATTATCCTCAGGAAGGCTTGAACATGTCTAAATTATGTTTATCTCTCTTAGTTTTTAAGGCAACCATAGGATCACGAACACAGACTACCTTAAACTGAATCAATCTACCTTCGTGGATAACCCCGTCGGAGAACTGCCATTCTAAGTAACGACAATTTCATTCATTCAATATTCTCATCCAATCCAATGCAGGCCCTTGTGAACAAAAGGAGGACCTTAACTAGTTTCATGCAAATGCTTCATACCAGGTTACCAGACAAAACTTCCCACTATTTTCATGCAAATGCTTCATACCAGGTCACCAGACAAAACTTGTCATGCAAACTTTTTGAGTAGATGATCATTTTCACACACAGATCTATGCACTTATGCAGGAACAAATGTGTATTTGCCCAAGAACTATTTTGAATTATTAGTGCAACTGTGCAAGCATCAAATTTCCTTTGATAAAATGTTAACAGTTTGAAATGCAAGCAGCATAAATTATTTGTTTTCCTTAAGTGTAGAAAGTATGATGAGGTTTGGCACAGATCTAATTGAGAAATGCTGCAAGTACATAATGTAAACATCAGCTTGCATCATCCTATGAGGAAAAACCTCTGGTTGTCAAAAATGCAGTGATATGACAATTGCAGTAAGAGAATGCCATGAACTACCTTGAAAAGTGGCTCAGTGCTGCAACAGCGGATCAAGCATTACCGTCAGAAACTTGGAACACCCTAATAAGGATAAGTGGATAACCAGTAACCTCCCACAAAGTCACAACTCACCTATTTCTGGGCAAAAGTAGACATAACAGAGCAGTATAGCATAAAACATCATGGTCCTCCTTATATAGTGGCAACTGGCAACAGTGGGCTACAATACATAAAAAACAAAGAAACACATCTGCTTGCAATAAGAAAAACATCAATATTTGAAGCAGGATTGATGAAAGAAGGGTAAAATGTCACAGCATTGATGCATCCACAGAATTAGCACAGACACATTCATGCTTGAATGATTTGGCATAACACAGGTTCTATCAAAATTTCTTGGTAAATCAGGTGCCATCATACATGCTATGAACCATACATGCCGAATGTCACTAATCGAAAATAAGTCTTAAAATTAAGGGAAGGCTCTGAATTTCTAATTCCAGTCTCCTCATTTGTGAATCACTTGGGATACCCTCATACCCATGAACAAGCATGGGATTAATACGAAGCAGTTTGCTACCATAATAAACAAAATGAGCAACCAACAGAGCATGACAGGAAATAAATCATAACCTATAGTAACCAAGAAAGACACATGCTAAAGCAGCCATACAAGGAGCACCTGCTACGAAGAAATGTACAACCCAACACTGTCTCCAGTGTGTGTGGCCTATAGCAGCACAAAGCCAAGCTCTGATGGCTTAATTCCATTGCGGATACGGTAGTTATAAAGGTAATAGTGGAGCTGCCCATCTCCAGGACCAAACTTGAGCTCCTTGAGGAATGACTCATTCTCCATGACATCAAGCGCATTGAACACATCATAGTTCTTCTGCTTGGCCATAATGAGAGCATCATTCATCAGCTGCTGCAGCGGAGTCTTGATGGCAACATTATAGTATGAGTACGCAGCCTTGAGTGTTGCATAGTTTGCATTGTTCAACACTGACGAGGGCAGTGTGTAAAAGCTGCAGAAATCTGTAACCTCATGAGTCTCAGGGCTCTCCACAAGGTAGCTGTCCACAACGTCCTCCTGGGGAAGCAGCCAGTGCTCCACATCCAGCTCATCAAAATCCGGCGCCACCACAAACTTTGCAAGGTATGCCCTCAGCAGCCGTGAGACTGCGGCAACATCTCGCAGCTCCATCCGGCGGAACCCAGGGGTGAGGGGAGCGTCAGGCAGCTTGTAGAGCCGTACCGTGCGGCTCATGGTCATGCGAGGGCCAAGACGGGAGAACCCAACGTCGATGAGCTTCTTGGGGTTGAGAGATCGATGCCAGTACCGACAGGTGGTGATGGGGGTTGGGAGGACGACCCCTGCCGTGTATGCAGCCTGCCAGATGTTCTCCTGGTGGACGCGGCGGGTGACCTCGCGGATGAGCACGGGGGCGAGGCGCTTGGATCGGAGCTTCTTGTGGACGCAGAGGAAGTTGATCTCGGCCATGCGGACGACGTCTTCGCGTGCACGGATGCGCGCGGGGATGCCGGAGATGAAGGCGACGAGCTTTTTAGACTCCTTGGCGCGGACGCCGATGTGCCAAGCGCGGAGGAAGGACGGGGGGCGGAGAGCCCATCGGAGGAAGGCGGGGGAGTAGTTGAAGCGGAACAAGTTCTCATCGTCCTCGACGTAGTTGTGGGCGAGGAGGGCGTAGAGGTCAGCGAGGAGGGCGTCGTCGTCCAGGTCGCAGGTGTACCACTCGAAGGCAGCGGGGAGCGGGTAGGGGTCGGCGCGGACCTCGGAGAGCGGAGTGGGCGGCTCGATGGCGCCGTCGGGGAGGGAAAGGTCGGTGGCATCGCGGAACTGCCCCACCGGCTGCGTCTCCCAGAACTTGTGGCGGCGGGCGGTGGGGTTGGAGGCCAGGGTCATGTGCTCCTGC